>KQ964431.1:137146-148023 GCA_001566745.1 Conidiobolus coronatus NRRL 28638
CAAAATTTTTGTAAGTTTTATTACATTACTAAAGTTACATGAAAATTATGGTTAACTTGGTTCAATTTGTATTAGCTCAGTCCAAAAACTTGAAATTTTTATGAGTTTTCATTGTGTATAGTCATTATTTAATAGATAATTGATCATAATATTATATTAAAATCCTATATTATTAACTTTAACTAACAAAGTTACTCTTTAACAAGCTTTAAGCAACTAAAAATCAAAAATATTACAAATTTTCCTTGTTTTAATCAGGATCTTTCGTATATCCGTAAATTGTTGATTGAACTACAATCAATAGATGGTAGATTATAATAATTATAAGCTAATAAATAATAATAAATAGTATTATTATAATACCATGATATTATTTACCAAAAAATGTCATTTTAATATATTAGTTAACTGTTCATTTAAAAAATTAAACTCCACTTTCCGTTCAAACTGATATATATATAATACTCTGAAATGACTATAAGAGCTCTCGAGATAAATACACTGAGACAGTGCATAATGTTACATCGCTACGTTAAACAATTGCTTGTATAGAACTTAACAATGCAAGATTAAAAAATTTAAACAATAGTGTATCTAAGATAATCTATAATAAACCTTTAAATTTATTTCAAAAATTACTCAATTTCATTTACACAAGTGCCAAAAATATTTTGGCTGCACATGGTTTGCTCATTATAAAAACAAAAGTTAGAAGTAAAAAAACGCGAAAATTTGTATGAAATACTCACGTGATCTGGAAATTTATCGAATGGTGATTGGGTTTTAAAATTTCTGCAATAGATTCATGCATTTTAATTGGCCTAATATGCCAAAATGGTGATTTTCGGAATTGTTAGTAATGAATTATGTCCTTAATCCGTTGTATTAACTTAAAGATATGGCCCTTCTCTTTACTGCTATAGGCAAATTCAACAACCTTGAGCCTGCATCCATTTAACTATCATCAGCTATGACTGTCAGTGTTTTCAAACGTGTTGTCGAAGTTGGACGTGCCGTCCTCATCAACGGTGGCGAGTACAACAACAAAGTTGCCGTAATTGTCGAAATCATCGATCACAACCGTGCCTTAATTGAAGGACCCACCACCGGTGTCCCCCGTCACGCCCACTCCTTCAAGAACCTCAGACTTCTTCCCTACACTCTCCCCAAGCTCCCCCGTGGTATCCGCTCCGCTGGTTTAAAGAAGGCTATCGAATCTGCCGAACTTGTCTCCAAATGGGAAGCTTCCACCTGGGCCCAAAAGTTAGCCAAGCGTGCTAAGCGTGCCACTTTAACCGATTTCGATCGTTTCAAGCTTATGAAATTACGCAAGCAACGTCGCTCCATCCTCAACAAGGAAGTTGCTGCCTTAAAGAAACAACAAGCTTAAGTTTGATGGTTACTCGCGCCTCGCAAGAACTAAGTAAAATAAAGGTTTCGTCTCATACGTATTTAATGAATGCAACTCATTCATTTTTCACCTACTAACCTAATCCCATTGTAGAAATTGTACACATTAGAACACTCCTAATCTTGAGAATCAATTATTAAAGAATACGTTGGTATTATATCCCAACATATGAACACTTTTATCGAATTATGTGTGTTTTACAACAGAAACTTATTATTGGGAAGAGTTAATTAAAATATAAGCACGCTAAGTAGCGAATTTTAAAGATAATGAGTGAAAAAATAATATAGAAAAAAATAAGCTGGAGATAATTATTAATCGCAGACATTGTAATCAACTATTTTTATTAGTTCAAATTGATGCTAAAAGGGTATTATATTACTGAATTTCAAACAGCCAGACATGCAAATTTTAAACAAATTGACTATAGCATCTATACACAATTAGAGAATCAGTTTTGATATTTTAAGCAATATATTTTAATTATGTTTATTAGATTTATTTTGTCATTCTCAGCACACAATCATATTTCATTCCATTATAGCACTATATTTCTTGCATTCTTTAGTATTAATTGATACATTATATAATATTTTATATATCCAATAATTTTATTTAGATTATAATTATTTTATTTTAGGTACTCTTGACTGGCTATGCTAACGCATTATTTAATATAGGCTCTAGACGAGAAAGTGAGTATATTTATATAATACAGGTAATTATCTTTTTCCACTAGAAAGTTATATTTTTCTATTTTATGATATAATAAGCATATAAGAATTATATTGTCTAATTAATCCTTATTGTAATACATAGATTTAGGCCTATTATTCAAGCAACTTTATTATGCTGGCATTCGATCAAAATATCTGCTATTTGAAGTTATAAAATGTAGTTTAATATACGCCACTATTATACAAATATTTTTGCTTATTTATGACTAATATCACATTTACTATATATAAAACGATTTTAATCGAATATTTTTCAATTGAACACTAATTAATATTTACTGTTTTGTATAGTACATTTGAAATGTAATATTAATAACATAAATATAGATATTTACGAATCTGAATAAATCCAAGCCATATATCACTCACTAAACTACTATCAAAATATATTATTACTCAAATATAGTAGATTTTAAACGTATTTTATATACAAGCAGATATTTACACAAATGTACTATTATTATCACTCTTCCCAGCATTTAAATATCTAATAGCATTTTACAAACCATCAATTAATTTTAACAACAAGCAAGTTATACGTCTAGTTCTTTATTTGGCAGTAAATTTATTATCGTCTAATAAGATATAAATCAAAAATATTAGTATTTACTAATAGCTTATATATATTTCTTAAACTAAATATTCGTATTTTTATAAAACTTACATTAAGCATTTTAATAAATATATCAGTTCATATTTTAATTACTGTTGTTATTGCATATAATAATTATTTAATTATATTATTTAATTAATACCTAAATATAGTAATATTTGAATAATAAATTATAGAAACGATTTTTCTGTAATGTATCATTTAATTAGGATTTGTTCTTTTTACTCAATAAATTTGAATAGTATTAAAATAATATTGGTAAAAATTAAATAAATTTAGTGACTAAAGCTTTATATGTCATGTATTTAATTTCCATCATTATTAATACAAGAGCTATGTTTAAATTCAGCAATGAATACGTTGAGCTTTTATTATTATTAGGATATGGCTAACTAAAAAGCTAATTTTCTATATTTATAATGTATATGCTGTATGTTTAGAAGTTATTATACTCTATAAAGTTTTATTAAAAATCACCATCAAATTTATTTTAGCTTATTAAATTATATACAGGCTCATATTAACCATTATAACATAGAGAATGGCTGTTATATTTTGATTGGTTTTACAAAATTACTGTCTCAAACTAAATTGATAAAAAGGAGTCAATTAAATTATTTAGTATCTATAATATGCTTCTATAACTATAAAGCGTGCTTATTTAATTATATGAGATATTCTGGTTAACTCAACTCAAATTTGTATGAACTATGTTCAAAATTTTAATTTTATATAAACGAGTTAATACCATATATATAGTTATAAATATAAAAGAGAAGAGTTAATGATATAATAATAGAACGCAGTATTAAAAATATTAGCTAATAATAGAGGCTGTTTAATACACCTTAGTATGAAAGATTCTGGTTAAAACGAGGAAAATTTGTCCAAAATTTATTATATGAAAACTTGGAATATTTTTGATTTTTAGTTGCTTAAAACTTATTAAATAGTAGCTTTTATTAATTAAAGTTTATAATAGGTATTTTAATATGATTATATCGTCAATTCTCTATTAAATAATTACTATACATGATGAAAGCTCAGTTATAAAAAAATTAAAATTTTGAACTGAGCTCATACAAAACTTAATCAAATTAGCCAGAACCTCTCATATGTAAAAATTAAAAATATTACAAAATTTGCCATATAAAAAATTTTGGACCATATTTCCTCGTTTTAACCAAAACCTCTCATATATTTACTTTTGGTACATTATATTGACTATATTATATACAAAGCAGCGTTGATTTTTTATTTTTATTTGCAATTCAATACATTTAACTATTTTCATGACATCATTAATTAATAAAGGTTTTTGGACTGGTTAAGTTGAGAATTAAAATTCTCATTTGATTACGTGGTTCAATTATATTGATTCTAATTTAATCCAATTTATTCACCTTTAACTCTTATTTTAATTTTAATTGTCAAAGCTTTTCAATTATTTTTTCTAAAAGCACAAATATAATAGACTCTGTATTAGCTTAAATAACACTTTTTAACTAAAATGGAAGCTTTGGCTGCACTTAAAAAAGTCGAGCCTCAATTTAGTAAGAATACTTTTCAAAGTGTTTCTTTTACTAGAAAACTTATTCTATTCCTTTTTATTTTAACCTTTTCTATTTCGATAGCTGAGGCTGTTAAAAAAGAAGATTTTAAACGCTGTGATGATTCTGGCTTCTGTAAGCGTAACCGTGCTTTAGCTAAATCTGTTCGCGAAAATAAGACAAAATCTCCTTATTCTATTCTTAAAGATACTGTTAAATGGAGAAATGAGGGGGTATTCGAAGCTCAAATTCAAAACAAAAATAATGATATATTATTCAAATTAGAATTATCTCCTTTAGAAGGAGATGCCTTTAGAGTTCTTGTTGATGAGCAAAATCCTATTAAACCTAGATTCCAAGATTTAGAGCGTCATGTTTTTGCAAGTCAGCCTAAAATCCAAAACTCAGAAAATCTTAAAACTAAATCAGAAGGCTCTTCAGGATATTCAATCTCTTATTCTCCAGATCTTAAACTTCAAGCTAAAATTAGTTACGATCCTTTCAAAATCCAATTTTATAAAGGAAATACTCTTGTTTTAAGCCTTAATGACCAAAACTTATTCAACTTTGAGCATTATCGCAATAAACCCGAAGCTAAAGACGAACCAAGTTCTACTGAAGGAAGTAACACTGATTCTGATTTAGAGGCAGGTCAATGGGAGGAGACTTTTAATGGTCATAGAGACTTAAAGCCAAACGGGCCTTCATCTATTGGTCTCGATGTATCTTTCCACGGTATTGATCATGTTTATGGCCTTCCAGAGCATACTAGCACTTTAAGTTTAAAATCCACTGATGGATCTGAAGGAAACTATGATCAACCATATCGCCTCTATAATTTGGATGTGTTCGAATATGACTTGGATTCTCCAATGGCTCTATATGGTGCTATTCCATTTGCATTGGGACATAATCCAAATGTCGCAGCTGGTGTTTTCTGGATGAACAGCGCTGAAATGTGGATTGATGTACAAAAGCCTAAGAATCAGATTCAAAGTCACTGGATTAGTGAGTCTGGTATCGTTGATCTGTTTGTCTTCTTGGGTGATAAGCCTAAAGATATTGTCAAACAATATACTCGTCTTACAGGAACCATTGCTCTTCCTCCTTCTTTCTCCATTTCATATCATCAATGTAGATGGAACTATCTCGATCAAGATGATGTGTTGACTGTAAACAAGAAATTCGATGAGTATGACATTCCTTACGATGTTTTGTGGTTGGATATCGAGCATACAGATGGAAAGAAATACTTTACCTGGGATTTTACAAAATTCCCAGATCCTAAGGCTATGCAAAACACTCTTGGAGAACATGGTCGTAAAATGGTTACTATTGTCGATCCTCATATTAAAAGGGATGATGAATATAAAACTTATAAAGAGGCTACAGAAAAAGGATATTTTGTTCAAAATGAGAATAAATCAGATTTCGATGGATGGTGCTGGCCTGGTAGCTCCAGTTGGTTGGATTATACTAGAGATGAGGTATGCGAGTGGTGGTCTGAGCAATTCCAATTTGATAAATATGATACTTCGACAAAGTACCTCTATACTTGGAATGATATGAATGAACCATCTGTATTCAATGGCCCTGAAATTACTATGCACAAACATCTTTTACACAACAACGGAACTCTTGAGCACAGAGAAATTCATAATCTCTATGGATCTTTAATGCATCGCTCTACTGCTGTTGGTTTAGTCAAACGTCAAACTCCCAATAGACGTCCATTTGTTCTTAGTCGTGCTTTCTTCCCTGGTACTCAAAGGTATAGCGCTATTTGGACCGGCGATAATGCTGCCACTTGGGGGTACCTTCAATCATCAGTTCCTATGTTATTAAGTTTAGGTTTAGGAGGTATTGGGTTCAGTGGTGCTGATGTTGGTGGATTCTTTGGAGACCCAAGCAGTGATTTAATGGTTCGTTGGTACCAAGCTGGCGCTTTCCAGCCATTTTTCAGAGCTCACGCACATATTGATACTAAGAGAAGAGAGCCTTGGTTACTTCAAGAAGATCACGTTCCCATCGTTCGTGATGCTGTTAGAACCAGATATGCCTTATTACCATTTTGGTATACATTATTCTTTGAAGCCACAATTAACGGAGTACCACCTATGCGTCCTTTGTTCTTAGAATTCCCTGAAGACAAGACTACTTATGACATTGAAGATCATCATATGGTTGGGTCTTCTCTTTTAGTTAAGCCAATTGTTCATCCTGATGTTGAATCGACTGAAGTATACTTGCCTGGTAAAGAAACTTGGTATAATTACTTTACACATCAATCATTCAAGCCCGGAAAGAAACATACCGTCCCTGTTAAGCTTCAAGATATCCCAGTTTTCGTTAAAGGTGGGTCAGTAATTCCTCAGCGTAATCGTATTCGTCGCTCTTCCGATTTAATGTTATTAGATCCAATCACTCTCTTCATTACATTGGATAACAAAGGAAAAGCTAGTGGTGAATTATATCTTGACGATGGTGATAGTTATAACTATCTCAACCAAGATTATGTCCACCGTGTTTTCAAAGTAGAAAACAACGAAATCCATAATATTAAGGCTGATCCAGTAACTCCTCCTAACCCATTACAATTCCAGCCATCTACTGAAGCCAATGACTTTGTCAAGAAGCTTAACAAGATTTTCGTTGAACGCGTAGTTATTTTAGGAATTTCTAAAGAGCCTAAATCTGTCACTATTGATGGAAAAGAATTGAAGTCTACTTACGAATCTTCTACCAAGAAATTGATTATTAAAACAGTTTTGACAGATGAGTCTGCTTCTAACTTAATTTCTACTGAATGGAAGATTAAGTGGCAATAAATTTTTATCGATTATAATAAAACTATACTTTTTACATATTAAATTTACCATTTTCAGTTTTATTATTTTCACAATTTGAGCTAAGTATTTTGTCAACTTTAACTAACAAAAGAGATTTTATAGACAATTTAAACATATATAAAAACAAAAATATTGTAAATTTGACCTATAAAAATTTACGATAAATTTTCCTCATTTTAACCAGAATCGCTCATATACTTTATACTGTTCATAGAATGAGTAACTTTATAAAGTCAAATTATGTAACAGCGAAGAATATCAAATAGTCTGAACATATTATATAACTTTATATTGATATGATCCATTAGATTTTAGTAGTAATAGCTAGTAGTTTTTAAATTAGAGTGATTTTTAATATATACATCTTTTAAAAAACCTATGGTTTTAGGTATTAAATATTAGTTTTTTACGCTATTACTGTTTATATATGAGCAAATAAATAGCTTGGCTATATTTATTTTTACAAAAGATATTAAATCTTTGTTTTTTAATATTCAATCCTATTATCATCTTAAGCCAAATTCTAGAAAATATATAGTTTTATTCAAAAATACTTAAGTGAAAGTATCTTAATTCAATAGTATTTATAAGCAATTAATAGAAAATATAATGCTAAATAATAAATCATTAATAGGCTTAAAAATTGAACTATAAAAAGTTTCAGTATTAAAAAATTCAAATAAAAGAAAACATTATTTTACATTAAATCTTATTTAGAGTATATATTCTACATAGCAATATGTTTTTCTAATTTTACTTAGAATATGCCTATAGAAATATCAAAGATCAGTTACTAATTTTATTAAAGTATATTATACCTAAATAATATAGTAATAATCATATAATATAGCAATAGATTAAATTTTTAGATTACTATTATTACATTTTAAACTTAACTTATATTTAGAGTGTTAACTGTTACAAATTATTATCTTTTTCTGAATCAATTTATTTATAAATCAAACTCTTCAATTAAAGATATAGAGTAGTGCGTTTTATTAACATGGCCATGATATGTAAATATAGTAGAATCAAAAGTTAGTTAGTAAATTTGAATAGGATTTATAATAATATAAAATATTTTACAGATGATGATTATAGTGGTATAGTATTAATCTCTTGCATTAAGATATATGAATGCTAAAAAATTTAGTTAAATTTGATAATTTTTGCACTTTAATGAGCACAGATAGGAAATTTATATAATTATGCTGAGTCTATATATACATCATAGGATTTAGATTGTTTAAAGCTTATTGTTTATTAGTAGGGAATAGTCATTATTCTATTATCAGGTCACTTAGAGTATTAAGTTTAATAGATTTTAGTATCCCATAAATTGAAATCATCTAAAATTAAGATTTAAATGACTGTTTCAATTTAGAACATGGTAAATGTATAAAAAATTATACTAAATCGTAATCATTTATAAAATATTACAGCTCTAAATACTTATATAAAACAATTTATAGATGGTTAAAAATAGAAAGAATAAAGAAGCTAATTCAAATACTTCTAGACCAAAGGATGAAGCTGAAGTTAAGCAAATTCCAAATACGCGCTCTGAATTTATTAAAAAAGAACTTGACAAACCTAAACCACCTAAGAATGTAGTAGTACCAGTGTAATATACTACAGCTCAACTAGTAGACATTTTATTAACATTGTTTAATTTTCTAGTCCTGTGATTGTAAAGATTTTAGTATTTAGTTTGGCATTAATATTCTTGCCTATTGGATCATATTTCTATACTTTAGATAGATATTTCAACGGTATTGCTAATATATGCAAAAGCAGCAATTTTTAACTAATTTCAATTATCTAGGTAACTCTACTTATAGCGCATTACTTGCAGCAGGTGTTGCTAATGTCATTGCAATTGGTTATGTGATTGCAGCAGTTATTGAAGATCAATCGAGTGAGAGCTCCAGCACTGAATCTAAGAAGAACAAATGATAATTTAATAGCATATTTAGCATAACAATAAAATACGCTGAGTCATCTATTTTACGATTATCTGATATCTTCAATTTTTTAGTTAGTATGCTTATTGCTTAAAATGATCAATATACATAATTAATTTATCTATAGTACTGCTTTGATTTTTAGCTGGAATTAAATTGTATGAATATCTTTGTTTTGCTATTTTTCAAAAAGTTGTACAAAGCTATTCATGATATACTTTTAATGCGATAAAATTGGAAAGGATTACCTCTTAGTGTTTAATAGTAAATTTCTATAAAAAGCTAGATAATTAACGAATGTAAATAGAATCCTTTTTAGCTAGTTAATAAGGATTGAATTAACTTAAAGTTCATTCCAATATAATTTAAATTATTTGCACTAGACTGCCCTTAAAATTCATTTAGCAATTTTGATTGGATATTTAACACTATTTAAAAGCCCAAGCTAATCTAGGTAGGTATCAATTAAGGAAATCAACATTAGCTTTTCAAATATAGCTGTAAATATAGTTTTTATATTGTTGATAAGTGTATTTGCTTATAACAATATTAGCTAATAAGCATGCATTTAACAATAAAAGTAAATCTTCTTGATTGCAGAAAAATAAGTCAAATAGAAGTCATATGGCAAAACAACTTGAATAGAATGATTTTCATATTGTATACTTTGTGGAGGAGGGGATGTAATAAACTGATAGAAATGGCAGTGTTTATTATTCAAGAATGAATTTGAGCAATCGAATTCATCCAATAGGCCAAATTTAGTAGCTATCGCCTTCCCCACACCCACGTTAACCCAATGTTTTTAATCCATTTGCAGTCCCCCTTTTCCAATATTAGGAAATAGCAAGACCAAACTATCGCCAATCAACCCCCATCGTATACAAAACTTGCTTGTCTACCGACTAGTATAAAAGCAAGCATTCTGTCAATAGGAACAGCTGTAGATTAGCGAGTATATACTTTACATTACAATTTTGCCCTTGTGTCATTGAGCTGATTAACTTGGGACTGTCAAAATAGACTTTTTTAAGAATAGACAAGAATGACTTCATTAAAAACAATTTTAGCTTTTTGTGCTCTTTCTTTGATAAATCCAATTACATCTAGCATATTAGAAGTAAATTTGGCTGATTCAAAAAATAATGAACCTTCAGGTGATTTGGTTGAAAATATTCTTTCAATCAACAGTGGTGACAAAGCATCCGCTGCAGAAAGATCGCAAGAAACAGACAAAGTTCATGCAGCTTCAACATCAAAATTGCATGCTGCCAGCACTGATGTAGATGAAGGAGACGACGAAAATTATGAAGGTGATGAAGGCGATGATTATGAAGAAGACGACAACTACGAAGATAAATACGAGGATGATTATGAAGGTGATCATTATAAAGGTGATGACTACTCTGGCCATGGAGGGTATGATGACTACAGAAAAGATTATGGTGGTGGCTACGGCTCATATGGTGGCAGGTATAATGGCGGTGGCTATGGAAAAGATTATAATGCCGGATATGGTGGCTACAACGGAGGTGGATACGGGGGCTATGGACCTGGTCCATATGGCGGCTATGGTAAAGATTATGGAGACTATGGTGGTAGAAGAGGTGGCTACGGAGGGTATGGGGGTGATAGAGGCGGTAATGGATACTATGGCCCTGATCGCGGCAGAGGATATGGCGGTTACGGAGGCTACGGCCCTGGTCCATATGGCGGCTATGGTAAAGATTATGGCGGCAGAAGAGGGGGCTAT
>KQ964431.1:154020-171972 GCA_001566745.1 Conidiobolus coronatus NRRL 28638
TTTTTTTGCATAAAGTTACAAACAATTAAAGTAATGATATAATTTATCTCTATCTCTTATTATTATTGTATACTGTGGTTGTGCTGATAAAACGCGCTCACTTAGTTTCTATGGTACTTAATTTGTTGAGTATATATGTGACATCTTTATATTCAGAGCAATTAAATTTATATAAGAAACGTGATTTTATAGAGTCTATTGAGTAAAGAACAAATCTTAACTCTACAATTAGTATAAATTAAACTCTGATAACAATGCCAATTAAACTGATTCAATAGAAAAACAGCTAATTATTGACTAACCATTGTGTTAATAAACTTGTCAAACTATAAAAATTGCAACTTTTATTGCAATTTGGGATATTTTTCTACCAGTTTAGTGTTTAGTTTATAAAAATAAGTTATATATGATAGTAGACGGTTATATTATGATTAAATATTAAAATTATTAGAATGTATAATCGATTTAAAATATGTGTACATATATTTAGGAGGTAATTTATTACTTGCTGAATGTTATCAACTAGTTGGCAGAAAAACTGAATGTAGCCAATGATTGTTTGCCATTTTTATCCTTTTAAATCAAGGCAAATATTTTGAGCAGTAATATATTACAGAATTTAGAAACGATATCAAGTTATAAGGCTATATTGTGTAAATATACCCATTAATAAAAAGCTTAAATTTGTGCTATTTTTAGCAGCTTATCAAAGTAGCAGTAACAGTTTTAATCTCAAATTCCCATAATAAATTAAAATCAACTTTAATACATAATAATAATAAGTTACTGTGAATTAAATTAATATAATAATAATAATAAGAGAATGATAAAATCAATTTTAATATTCAATAATCACGGAAAGCCCAGATTAACCAAGTTTTATCAACAAATCGTAAATGAAATAGCTATAATCTTTATAAAGCACTAACTTTGAATTTAGGATACTTTTGACCAGCAGCAAATTATTCAAGAAATCTTCTCTCTTGTCTCTAAGCGCTCAGATTTAGCTTGTAACTTTTTAGAAGGGAGTAAATTATTAGGGGGTTCCGATACTAGAATTATTTATCGTCACTATGCCACTCTTTATTTTGTATTCGTTGTAGATTCATCAGAGTCAGAGTTGGGTATTCTAGATTTAATACAAGTATATATGCTATAGTTTTTTCCTTATTGCAATTTTGTTCATATGGAGTTTTTAGGTATTTGTAGAAAGTTTGGATAGATGCTTTGAAAATGTTTGTGAACTGGATTTGGTAAGCTCGATTATATTTTAATCTAATTTACTTCTATTAATATTTCTTAATTTAGATATTCCATTTTGAAGAGGTATACGTAATGCTTTATAAAATTATTTATATACTAACTTTAACTAGATTCACCATATCTTGTCAGAAATGATATCGGGTGGAATGGTAGGCTTTATTATCATATTACAAACTGCTGTATTAAAAACTTTTGTAGGTATTGGAAACTAACATCAATGAA
Organism: Conidiobolus coronatus NRRL 28638; assembly: GCA_001566745.1. Classification (NCBI taxonomy): domain Eukaryota; kingdom Fungi; phylum Entomophthoromycota; class Entomophthoromycetes; order Entomophthorales; family Conidiobolaceae; genus Conidiobolus; species Conidiobolus coronatus. Next base: position 155,506 of record KQ964431.1, read on the forward strand.
ATAGTGGGATCTGTTCAAGAATTTAATAGGACAAAAAAAGCTTAGTATAGTATAGCAGGATACTTTAGTTCTATAAAATAAAAACGCATATATAACTCAAACAAATTTTATTATAGCATTTATCCAGTAATCAATTTCAAAATTTGATAAAAGTTCTTTAATTGAGTCAATGAATGGATATTATACAGTTAATTTAATACATTCATTAACTGTTTCTCAACTATTCTTCAAGTGTATTTGCTAAACACTATTACAGTTCGGAAATTTATTATCTTGAACAAAAATTCTTAATTTAGTCATATTCTATAAATCAAAGCAATAAGTTTATTGGGTATAGTTGATAAACTATAATATAAAGAAAATGAATCTATCTATACTAGCAAGGGTATCAAGCCTACTTAATTTGGTTTAAAGTCTTCTGTTGGTGCGAGAAGGGTTTGCAGTGGTTAATACATTACTAAGTAACTCTTCTTCTGAGGAGAATGGTTTAGCTGCTGGAATTGATGAGCTTTGCTCCAATGCGGATTCAGTACCGGCTGCATTCAATGAGTGAGAAGCATTATCAATTGAGGCTTCGCTAAAAGCATGAGGAGCAGCATCGATGCTAGATTCGCTAAATGTATGAGGTACAGATTCAGTACTGGTTTCAGTTAATGAGTGGGGAGTGGCAGTGTTAGAAGTGCTAGTAGAAACAAGTTCGCTGAAAGTTTCTGATTGAGAAACAGGGCTGGTGGGGGCATTGTGGAGTTCGCTTAATGCTTCGGCAAGAGATGCTGCTTGAGTTTCGGATTGTGGCTGAATTTGAGCTAAGTTAAATGCAGATGATTGTGTTGATTCCTCAATAGCTTTCAAACTGGCAGCAATTAATTCTTTGACTTTACCGCTTGATGCAAATTCACTAAAACCTGATGGAGGACGAGGCTTGGATTGCTGGACTTCGGGCTGGGCAGAAGTTTCTTCTTGCTCAGGAGCTGGCTTTGAAGAGGAGAGTTCAGACTCTGGCTGTAAAGCAAATTCTTGTTGCTCTTGAGTAGATTGAGGGCGTGACTCTGACTCTAATTCTGAAGACTCTTCTGAAGAAGGCTTGCTAGTGGAATCTGCATTAGGGCTGCCTTTAACTTTGAAAGGAACCTCGTCAATAACATGCAAGACACCAGATGTAGTAATAATGTCGGCATTAGATATCTTGATACCGTTGACTAAGATATCATTTTCTGACCTTTCCATAACTAATGGTCCTCCCATTGATTCAACTGTAACTGGTGTCAAAATACGATTGGTGTATCGAATTTGATTTGGAACAACCAAAAGTTTCAAAACTTGATGAAGCTCATGATCAGTCATTTCAGGGTTTTGAGTCAAAAGCTTGTCCATTGCTTCATTGCTTGGAGCAAGCACGGTGACTCCTCTTTGGCGATCCATAGTAACAATGAGGTCATTTTGAGTAGCAGCGGCTAAGAATTTTGTAAGACCAGCTTTTTGCAAAGTCTTAGAAACGCTAACAGGTACATCTAATACTTTTTCAATAATATGTAGCTGCCCATTCTTGGCTGAAAAATCTTCTTTAATGACATTAACTGGTGGAGCAGGGCCTGATGACAGCTCAATACCCTTTGCAGTTCTTGCAATTTTCAATGCTTGGGTTTGTTCTTTAACAGAAAACATCGTTGGCGCAAAGTGAAGAGATTTAATTTGGTTGGATTTTGCCTCTCCTTCAACAATGTGATAGAGAATGATGTCTTGAACACTTACTTTCGAAGCTTTGCTCACATCCTTTAACTCGGCCAATGCTTCGTTAGTGGGAGCGAAGACGGTGAACTTTCTATCAGCGCTTGATAATAAGCCAACTACTTTGTCCATTTCAGGGGTGGAAAGAATTCTATGAAAGCTGGACAGTTCTTTTTGACTAGCAATAACGTCCATGAAGCTCATTGCAGGAATATCTGCACCAGCAACGATGGAAACTAAGCCAATGACAGTCAATAAGTTTAATCTAATAAGCATGGTCTAATGAAATGATATTAATTAAAACGGTCTATATAAGAATGTATAATGAAGCAGTGTTGATAATAGGGCATTTGCCACAAGCCTAATATTTATAACAGACTTGATACAATTAAATCCACTTCTAATACTTTTAAACTATAAAATTCCGGTTTTTAATTTTCAACACCAAATTTCACTCAATTCGAACATTAAGCCCAAAATTCATCAGTTAAATTTAATTTAATTTGTATCTTCAAACACCATTATAAACCTTAGTTAATCTTTATTCAGTTTAATAAAACTAACATTAGCTGAATCCTTAATTCAAACATATAGTTGATTGACAATGTAATTTAGTGTTCTACGTGTTCAGTATGATGTTTTTAGCTTGCTTTTTATACCAATCACCGCTGTTGAATTATATAAAAGATCACAGTATGTGTTTATTTTTATTTGAGCATTGTTTCATGGATGATTTAATTCATACTATATCTACGTGTTTAATTATTAAATTATCTATTATAATTAATGTGAGTATACTGCCTGCTTTTCTTGGCATTGATATATAGTATAAAAGTTTCTATTAATATAATAAATAGCTTAATTTAAAAAGAATTAATTTCATTTAATATACACTATAAATAAATGCTTGATTTGTTAAAATGCTAAAATTAGTAAGCATTATTTTGGAATACAATTATATAACTTAGTCAAAATTAACCCATCATGAAGTTGAAATTAGTAATCAAATTTAACAATCAAAAAGTTCATCCAATCATTTTAAACTAGATATCCCATAATAATAATTAATTCCACGAGCTTAAATTAAATTTGTAAACTGGGCTGCTCAATTTGTATAATTTTATAATAAAAAAATATTTATCAGTTATGGATTACGAAGGTAATATAATATTAAAAATTATGTTCAAAATAGCGATATTTAACCACCCTTAATATAGATCAATACAACAGCGGAATGGGTGGTGGCTTTCTCCCAGATGATGCAAGCTCTAAAACTGATAGCACCAAAGTAATTTTATATAAAAAACATTTTTACGTTTAATTTTATTAATTTTTAGAAACGCGATTTTAACGCTCAAACCATTAGACCAGTTACTATTAAGCAAATATTGGGCATCAGTCAGCCTATGGAAGGTGATGACGTTTTGTTGGATAACCAACCACTTACTTTGGTAATATGTTTATATTTAGTCTGATTCGCAAGTATTTACTCTGATTTTAGGTGAGATTTGTAGCTGTTCTTAGAGAGGCTAACCATTATCCTACAAATTTTACTTTAACCTTCCAAGACAGTACTGGATCAATTTCTGGTAGAATGTCTAGACCTACAGATGATTCGATTGCCCAATCTAAAATCAATGAACAAGGGTAAGCTGCTAATTATTTTATACTTAATATGATCTAATCGTAATTTTTAGACAGCTGCTTAACAGGTACGCAGATGTTGTTGGAGAAGTAAGGTTTTTCCAAAATAAGATAAGTGTCAGCTTAATCAGCGTTAAACCGGTCGAAGATTTTAACCAAGTTACTTTTCATATTTGTCAAGTGCTTCAAGCTCACACTAAATTTTCAGGAAAAGCTCCTATCAATACCATTGTGCCCAAGGTCGAAAATATAAACAATATGGATACACAAACTTACGGCTACAAATCTACTGCAGCCCCTTCAAATGATTCAAGCATGGGCTCTGATATTAATGCTAAGATTATTGGATATATCAAGCAAAATGCCAAACCTAATGTAGGAGTAGAGAAAGCCAAAGTTATCCAATATATTACTAGTCTCAACTACACTCCTGATCAGAGCAGGTAATTTATTTCTATTTTAAACGTATACAAATACTCATGATTTTGAATTTAGAAGCATTTATAGTAACCTTGAAGATGAAGGGACTTTATACCCTACTGTTGACGAAAATCATGTTAATGTATTATAGATTATACTCAATCTCTATATAAACGTGTCTTAATATTATTATCATTAATTTACTGCTTATACGAGATACCATCTTTTATTTTAAAATTATTTAAAGCGGATGATTTTTGAGTTTATACAAAATCATTTATTCTCTTCTTTTATTGAATATATAATGAGCATTTTTTATTACCTAGGATAAAAATTCATTCTAGCTTTTCATTTTCTGTCATATAGTCTAAACTTTGTCTATATTGCTAACTTAATGTATCATTTTTGTTTTATCGTCTATTTTAAATCTTATATTACTCTTTCTGCTTCTATTAGCAGTTATTTAAATAATATGTCTGATATAATCTCTAATCTAAATCTAAAATAAAGCAAATATCATATATATTTTAATTTCTACTGTATTTATTCTAACTACTGAAGTGTAATATATACCATTAAACTGCAAAAGATGCACTAGTTTAATAAATCTAGGTATATTTTGAGGTATGCGAAAATTTATCAACCTGATTGTATAATTTATAAACTTAAAGTAGATAAAATGTATGCGAAAATTTATCAACCTGATTGTATAATTTATAAACTTAAAGTAGATAAAATTAGACTGTTTTAGAGGCTAAAATTTCATTAGTTAAGATACTTTTGATTAAAATAATTAAAATTATATCCAATATAAAGCCACTATATGATAAAGAAGTATATAGCTATTTTTTTTATAAACTCATTAATTTGAATAAATTCCCATAATAGTCAAATATCAATTAGAAGAGATAATTAAGGTAATTTGATTGAGCTTGGAGCAAAGCTGTATTTTAATAATGTCTGTGTTAAAAGTATCAGGATTTAATAAAAGTGAAAGCGACTGTGGATACTGTAAAGTTGGAAATAGCGCTAATTATTATTTTTTAGCTCAATCTTTGGAAGCTGGAGTAAATTGAGTCGAGTTTTCTAATACGTAATTTTAACAGTCATTAATTAGATTTATCAAAAGCTAATGGATTTGGGCTATAGAAGATCTGGAACTGTTTTATATAGGTCAAGCTTATTGGAAACCTGCTGCCCTCCATACGCCATTAGGTAATTTTTATATCTATTCTCTATATTTTTACAAACTTTTGTTTTAGACTTGATAGCACAAATTTCATTTGCTCAAAATCTCAAAAAAAAGTAATTAAAAAAGTTTTTAATTTTTTAGTTCCAAATATTGAGGAAAGGTAATTAAACCAAGATAATTAGTATGTGTTAATAATTGCTTTTTAGACAGAAAATAAGAAAATCATATCCGGATAATCCAACTACCATTGAGGAATTATTGCTCCCAATTGATAACATTGAAGATCTAAAAGTGAGATTTGATTATCTAATCAATCCATGTTAATTTGACTAATCTTGATTAATAGATCGAATTGTCGCCTTCAGAATATAATGAAGAGTCATTTGAATTGTATAAATCTTATCAAATGAGCATCCACAAAGATAAAGAAGAAGATGTAAAGCCAGATGGGTTTAAAAGATTTTTATGCAACTCTCCTATTGAGGTAAATTGATTAGGATCAATTTTGACACAGCTAACAAAAAATATAACAGATAGAGTCTGTACCAAGTCTAGTTACAGGTGGGTATGGAAGTTTCCATCAAAAATATTACTACAAAGGAGAGCTTATAGCTTTAAGCGTGCTAGATATCTTACCTGAATCTGTATCCTCTGTGTATTTTATGTACAGTCCTGAGTACGAAAAACTCAGCTTAGGAACATTTTCAGCTTTAAAAGAAATTCAATTAACTTTGCAGCTACAAAAGCAATTGCCAAAGCTAAAATATTACTATATGGGATTATACATTCATAACTGTCCTAAAATGAAATATAAGGCAGAGTACCATCCTAGCTATTTATTAGATCCAGTATGCATATTTGAAAATATTGAAGTTTACTATTAACATACTTTTCTATTTTTAGTCATCATTGAGCTGGGTTTCATTTTCAGAGTGCGAAGATAAGCTTGATGAAGCAGTAAAATCTAAAGAATTGTATACACCGCTTATCTCCAACTCCCCACAGCCATTGCCTCATCCGTTTGAGTGGTGTGCTAAACACCCTGGGTTTGTAAATATCGAATCTATTGATAAATCGCACTTGTACGATTTGAAAATCCAAATGCCAACTTTAGATGAGAGAAAGAATCGAGTTTTGAAAGTATTTCCTGGAGAGGTAATTAATTAGCTTTTTCAAGTCTGCATTACTAAATTTTATTACATAGTTTATTATAAAATATTTCGAAGAAGATAACGATTTTATTAATCACTTTAAAGAGGCTTTCGCTGCACTTGGTCCTGAGTTGGCGTATGATATAGTTTTATCATGTTGAGCAAAGAGCTTAGCCCTTTTAATAAAACACAGCTCAGTCTATATTTTATTGATCAATATTTTGTTTCGATTTAAATCCCATAAATATTTCTAATTATTTTTATTTAAATATTTAAGTTTTGAGCCAGTCCCTTTAATTATAAAATTCTTTATAATATATTTTTTAAAATGAATATTTTGCCACATAAAAGGTAGAGAAATACTAAAGCTTCAGCAATAAATTTAATCATTGTACTTTAGCTGGCATGTTTATAATAAAGAAAATCAGGCTAAGGTAGCTGAAGATGAGGCTAAACATGAAGCAGAATTAGAAGAAAAAAAGCAAGCTCAAATTGATAATGTAAAGTTATTTCTTTGTAGGTGTGTTTTGTATCTAATTTTTGTAGGATAGATTGTATAGACTTCAACTTCTAAGAAATAAAGCTCATGGAGATTCTGAACCCTTGGTAGAATACCAAAATGATCAATTTGCAGCTGCTGATGTTATCGAGAAAAATGATGTTCAACAGAGCACTCCTCAAAGTTATGAGCATATAAATTTATTCGAAGAAAAAAAGGATAAAGTAATTTTTTCAATTATAATTTAATTGCAATATATCAACTATTCAATAGAAAATACCAGAAGTTAAACATGTCGCTAAAATTGATAAACAAAGAGAATATGCTAAATCAGATAAGACTAACTTATTTAATAAGAAAAATTGTAAGCTTCAACATAAAATTATTTGAAATAGCGCTCACTTAAAATATAGTGTCTCAGCCTTGGTATACAAGATCTTCGAAAGAGTTATCCAATTATGACGCTGATAAGCAAAGGTATTCAGTTAAATGATAATAAATTTGTTCAATTAACTGAGTTACAATTTAGTAAACATCTGCCTATAGTATCTTCTGCAACTTTAGATGATCCACTCACCATGATCAGAAAATATACAAACTCAGGACAGGTAGTTTTATCGCATATAGTTTTGCCTAAGTGCTTATTTTTATAATTGTAGCATGATGACAAGAATGAAATAACGAAAACAAAAAAGAAAAGAAAACATAAGTCGTCAAAGCATGATAAAGAGCATAAAGCTGATAAACACCGTGAGCCTTTAAATTATGATAATGAGTATATAAATGAGAAATATCGCAGATCTTCAGACCGTGATAAAGAGCATAAAGCCAAGAAATCTCATAGATCTTCAGACAGCGATAAAAGACATAGAAGTGAAAAATATTCCAGATCTTCAGACCGCGGTAAAGAACATAGAACTGAAAGATCTTACCGTGTATCAAGCGAGACAACAGATAATCGTAATGAAATGCTCTATAGCAGCTCTAAAAGCTACAAATCCTATAAATCATTTACAGGTTCCAAGGATGATAGACCACGCGACACTGAAAAATATTCAAAGTATTAAACCTTCCATTATATTATAACAAAATTATCCAAATAATAAAATTAAAAAATGCACAAATGAATTCTGGTGTTAATAATTGTTATTTGACTCATTTAAACCTCAAAATTGCTTAATATTTTTCTAAAATTTTACCAACTTCTGCCAAAAGATCTTTTCACATAGCCAAATTTCCCATAAACTAATGAAGCAAAACTATTACATTATTAAAAGATTGAAATTAGCTGCAAATTAGGGTTAGTTTATAAAATGGCAAAGAATAAGAAGTCTAAAGCTCAAAAGAAAGTTATTCAAGATATAGCTTCTAGTAATATAGGTAATTTAAATTAGCGAAAATATTATATAATAATTAATAATATCTATTAGAGCTCCCTGAATCAGATGGACTGATTCAAACTATCATAAACTCGATATTCACACCTGGGGCAAATCCAGTATTAGTACGAATGTTTGATTGTGTGATGGTATTCCTCATAACTACCCTTGCTATTGTACTATTTATAGTAGGGTTCAATATTCACTTGGCCTTCTTTTTAGTATTTTCTATTGGGTTTTTAGCAGCTTTTCACTGGTAAATTTAACATATTTAATATGTATTATAATTACTTAATTACAAAACTAGGTTTTTATACGAACTTGAAATTGCAAAGCAAAATGAAGATTTAAACGAAACAGAGTCTACAGACAAGAAAAAGAAATAAATTGACATTACATTAATCAATAAATAGCATATAATCAAAGTAATCTCTTACTTAGTTTTAAAATCAGTATTGTTAAAGTATAGTTATACATTTATTTAAATAACGATCTACATTGATTTACCAAAGCTTAAGAAATCATTGTGCTGTGTTAAAAAATAAATCAATTCAAAATATAACGAATTAAACAAAATTTAAAAAAATGAATAATATTTAATAAATCTGACTATTTACTAATTTGTGCAGTTATATAAGCAAACGTTGCGTTAAGGTATTAATGGTAAGATCCTTGGTTTCCGTGTTGTTGGTAACCACCTTGACCACCTTGTTGATAGCCGCCTTGTTGTTGGTAACCACCTTGTTGTCCATAGCCTCCAGATCCATAACCACCTTGGCCAGAAGCGCTACCATGAGGAGGTTGGTTACCACCGCCTTGATGTAAAGGAGCTTGTTGATCATCCTTCTTCTTATCTGAGTAATGATCATAAGCAACTTTAGCACCATAAGCTAAAGCACCAGCAGCTAATAAACCGCCAGCAACTCCACCAACAGTCTAGAATTATATTAGAATTGAGATAAAAGATATTATTAAAGATATTTACCTTAAGAGTATCAAAGTCTACAGAGGAGTTAGGATCGAAACCTTGGGGGAATGAACCCTATATTGCAGGTTAATATTGTAAAATAAAGATTTCTGAGAGTACTTACAGGAATGAACTTAATTACAAGTTGAATTTCACCACGTTCTTTACCACCTTTACCAACAATATAATATTGGTTAGTGTGTCCAGATTGTAAAACAGAGCCTAAGGGAATAGTAGTGCCACCTATTTGCTATTAGTACAAAATGAAAAATAATAAGCAGAAAAACCTTACCAATAAGGTCATCAGCTACCATATCAGAGTCCCAAAGTTCTAACTTAAGTTGGTCTACTTTATCAGTAACACCTAAGCGGAAAGTTTGATTCCAGGTGGCTTCTTTACCAGCATTCTTTTTAACTTCAGTCTTGAATTTTTGATGGGGAGTCTTGATTAAAACGTAAGCATCGTTACCACCTCCTATAGAACAAAATTAATGAATAAGTTTATATAATAAAAGAAGCACAGCACTTACCAAAGATACCGTCCTTGTTCTTTAAGTTACGGGCGTCGACTAAACAAGAGATATGAATATACGTTGAGACGATGACAGTAGAATACTACAAAGAATACTTACGGATTGAGACTTCTAAAGTACCAGTGGGCATGATTATTATATGAGATCGATAAAGTTAACAGCAAGACAGAGTATGACTGGGATATTTATAGTCAGTGATGTCACTAATTCACAATATTGAGGGTTGGTTTCATAATCAATTCACTGCCTAGATTTAACTAAGATCCTTTAACTTATCTGCGGAAATCCTAACTCGACTATTTGATTGGATACAGGTACGCCAAACATACTCACTCAAATTATATTTAGCATTTTAACCAAGACTATGACATCAGCAAAATAAAGTTAAATATTTGCAAAGGTGCGAAGTTAATTGATTGGTATTACTTGAACAACTGATGAGAAATATGCAGTATCTAATAGTCAACTTCCATATCATATGCACTCCATTAAACGATATATTACTAGTTTATTTCTAGTATTATTTCACAAAATCATCCTCAATTAGTTTAGTCAAAATTTTATGACTTCACTATTATCCGTTAGAAAATGCTAGTTTTTAATATTTTATTGGACATAGTGCTTATATTTACTAATTTTATTATAATCATTGATCAATAATTACGTTATAATACTTTAAAAACAGCATAATTTATTGTTTAGAGTTATCAAATATTTACTTGATTGAGCATCATACTTGTTGGAGTTGATTAGTACAAATTTTATGATAAATATATTTTCATTAAATATCCAAGAAGATACTAATTTTTTTAAATTGCACTTTTATATGTCTATATTTTCTAGAACACCTTATAAAACCCAGCAATTTCATTAAACATTAAAAATTTTAAAAAGTTAATTCGTTTATAAATTATATTTTGGTATTCATTTTTATCATCTTTATATTGATCAAGCTTTAGAATTAATATCGACTTTGCGTTTAAACTTGTATGTTATTAGAGAATGGTTTGGATATTTAGAGTTTTCCAATAAGCACAAACTAAGCTTTAATATATGTATGACTCTTTATTTAGCTAAATTGCTATAAATTAACATCTACATTGCGCAATTATGGACTAATGGAGGATTTTTTTTATAAAATTAGTTTAAATTAACCATTATATTGAAACTTACTCCTTTAACAATGTTCATCATAATTGTAAGCTATATTTACTTAAAATGGCTACAGTAACTTCTATTAAGCTAATAGAGGCTGCTAATATGTTAACCTATAAGCGATGGGTATTTCGCTGTATTAAATAATATATCCCTTAACATATAAAAGGTTAGGCTTAGGCTTTTCTTACTCTGCCATATCTTCGTTCTCCATTATATTTTAAATATAGTGTTTTTAAATATCTTTGTAAATAGCTGATATAGATATATTAGATGATTATTTTAAAATATACTTAATATTTAGCTTCTTCAGTTTATACGTTAACCTAAAGATTAAAAGTTGTGATGAAATTTAATTGGACTGCTTCTTTATTAATCCCACAAAAAGTAAATAGGACCCTATTAATACAGGGGTAGAACATTAAATTATTAAACAGATGAATTGATATCTTCTCAGATAATAAATAATAATAATTATGATATCAAGTATAACAAAGAGTTCATTACTAATATTTGGTTCAGTATGTATGATACTATTGTCTTACATCTACATCGAACGTGTAAATTATGTAGATTATCATTTTAAACACAACATAGTTAAAAGAGAAGAGTTTCCAGTAGCTGTTCATAATACAAAGCATTTCTCTACTTCTTCTCCAGAGAAAAAAGGAAAGACCTAGAGCTTGTTATGTAGTGTTGGCCAGGAATTCAGAATTAGAAGACTGGATATTTAGTATGAGGCAGTTAGAAGCCAGATTTAACAATAGACATAATTACCCCTATGTATTTTTAAATGACGAAGAGTTTTCTACCGAGTTCAAAGATAGAGTTAGAAATTTAACAGATGCCAAAGTAGAATTTGGCTTAATCCCCCCTGAGCACTGGGGTTATCCAGATTACGTTGACCCTAGAAAAGCTGCACAAAACAGAATAGATAGTGCTGATATGATATATGGATCGTCAGAAAGCTATAGACACATGTGCAGGTAAAAGCCATTGATTATATACGCTATATTTATAGTGTCTAACTTTTATTATAGATTCGAATCTGGTTTCTTTTTTAGACATGAATTAACACAAAAGTATGATTATTACTGGAGAGTGGAGCCTAATATTCAATTTTATTGCGATATCGAGCCCGATCCATTCCAATACATTCATGACAACAATATTCAATATGGTTTCACCATTACAATGCCTGAATATGATCGTACAATCCCTAGTTTATGGCAAACAGTTAAGGATTACCTTAATGAGAATAATTTAATGGAAAAAGTAATTAATAATCCTAGTCACAAGTGGGTTACAAATGATGGAATGGAAAGCTATAATATGTGCCATTTTTGGACTAATTTTGAAATTGCTTCCTTTAAGCTTTGGAGAAGCGAAGAATACTTAAAGTTCTTTGACTACTTGGATCGAAGTGGGGGATATTTTTATGAAAGATGGGGTGATGCCCCTGTTCATAGTATTTATGCTAGTTTATTTCTACCTCCTGAACAAATTCACTTTTTTGAAAATATTGGGTATAATCATGATGGATTTATTCATTGTCCGTATAATAAGGATAGCTTGCTACACTGTCACTGTGACCCCAATACTAGTTACAGTTTAACTAAAAGATCTTGTACTGCCGACTTTTTGAAGCTCAGTTCTCAACTAGGAAGCCAGTTCAAAGAGTTTGGTTATAGATTAAGCGTTTAATGATAAATAAAAGCAAAAATAACATGGTATTCAGTTCCAATTTACAACATCAGCTATCTTAATTTTTATTCTTTAGTGTGATATTGTATATAATAGTGCTGTTAATGTATAAAACTTAATTGTAGCTTGCTAGGCTAGATTTAGACAATAAAATATAGCCAGGTTTATACCTTGAATTCATCTTTAAAAAATCTAAAACTGCTTAAATTAATTATATCAATATTCGGTTATATTAATTGGTGTAGTTTATTAATAACAAAAGGTCTATTTTTATTAAGTCTAATGATAATATAGCTATTATAAATAAAGTGCTTCAATTTGATAATTTTTCTTTCTTCTATATCTTGATTGGAGGAAATTTTCCTTCTTCTCATCAAATTCCTCGTCATCAAGCCATTCATTCGTTCTCTTTCCATGGATAGCTCCAATCATCTCGGATCTGTATGATTTAACAACTCCCAACATTTCAGACTTGAACATTTGGTATCTATAGAGCATTCTTTGGGCTTTTATAGTGATTTGTAAAAGTTGCTTATTAAGAGATTGCAAGTTGGGTTGGGTAATTAAAGATAAAGAATGTGCATCAATAAAGCAGGTTAAGAATTGTTGAATTTTTGAAAACTTGCTCTTAGCAGAGTGAGATAGCAAATTAGTGTGTTCATCCAACAATTTAACTAACTGAGTAAAGTAACCTTCTTGTTGCTCGATGTTTAAGGCTTTCAAAGCGTCTGTGAGATAGATAGGATCATAATCATAGTTAATAACTAAATTCATATTAGCAATAAAGTGATCAAGAGAAGCTAATCTCTCATTTGCTTGTCTAGATTTTTTGAACTTGAGGTAGTTTTCAAAGGCAACCATTAAAAGCTGTACTAATTCATATTCAGACAAGTCGGGTGTATATACTAAAGCGGTTTGAATACTGGCCCAGTCTTGTCTTTGAAGGAGCATTGGCAGAATTCCTTGATGTGAAGTTCTAAAAGTAGATGATGTTACCATAGAAAAGCGAATAAAGTAGCTCATTAATTCAGAGTTGTATACAGCCATGTTTGGACAGGTTGAATCCTGGTCGCACATCTTGACCATACAGTGAATCCAAGATTCAACATATTTAGGTGAAATATGGCTTGTAACAAATGGTGAAATGTCTTCAATCTTATCCCACTTAAACTTGCGTAACTGAGCATAGCTTTGAGTTGCACAGAAGTTTTGAGAAAGAAGAGAGATGGAGTCTCTAGAATATTTGATCAAATCATCAATTTTCTTGCTAGATCCATTATGGCCAACTCTATCTAATTGAGTTAATGGTGCTTTGCGGTCATCAGTGAATAGCTCAAGCTTATCATCAAAAGTTCTCTTAAGAAGTTTGCTATGTTTGGGGAAATTCTGACCAAGTTGCTTCATTGAATTAGACAAAAATTTAGACATTCTAGAAATATGCTTATTGAAAACAGCCCAAGAGTCGGATTCTTTAAGTATTTCAGGGATCAGTTCAGTTTCCAAATCACTCCATTCAGAAAGTAATTTATATTGGGTAGAAAAGAATCTGTTACAAGGAATCAAAGGTGCGTGTTTAGAAGATTGTAATTTGTCATTTTCAGCACGGTGAACTTCCTCTTGAGCATTCACAACCAAATCAATTAAAGTACTTTGCTGAGGATTAGAAACCAAAACGCAAGAAACTTGAACGTTTCTGTGTAACTCAGAAGTGTTATCCTTTCTATTAATTTGGATAGTTTGAAAAACTAAAGAAGAGGTGTTCTTAATGAATTGAGAGAAGAAAGAGAATTTTAAAACATCATTGCTGCCTGCAATGTTCGACTTGATAGATTCAACATCTGAGTTAGAAGAAGCTTGAGCATCTAATCCAGATTGAGTAAGGGTAGAATTAAATTGGATACTGCCATATTTAAGATCTATAACTTGTAAATTCAAAACAGGTTCATTTGTCTTAGTGTCATTATCTCTTGTAATTAAGGCTAAATAGTCGCTTGAAATATATTCTACATGTAAATTATCGCTATAATTAGCAGGAATTAAAGATGAAGATGCCCAAGATGAGTAGTAGTGTGATGCTCCGGAGTTGAACTTCAAAAAGGTAAATAGGTTATTTGAGTCTAAAATGAAAGGTTAATATTTATACATGTCATAAAAATTAGTTTTTACCTAATAAGCTAACATTTCCTGTTTTGCTATCTAAAACAAGCTTCTTGATTTCAGAAATGCCCTAAATTTAACATTAATGCCAAGTCTTTAATAAAGTATGTTAATTTTACAGTAGGTAATTTTATGGACTTAGATGATTTGGTGAACTTTGGCTGAGTATCTGCTTCAAGTGAAATAGAGTGTATATTGGCAATTAGTTGAGTAGAGTCACTGGATTTTAAAACTGTGAACAAGCCAAAGTTTGAATTCTTATACAATTTCCAGTTTTGAGCAAAACTTTCACTAATAGAGAATAATTGGCTGAATAAAGAAGGGCTGTCAAGACTAATAGAAATTAGATAGCTATTTTATAATAAAGATAATATATTTACCTTAATTCATCAATTTTAGCAGACAAATCGCGTTCATATAACTCAATTGAGAAATCTTCGAAAAAGATAAGCACAAATGCATTAGAGTTGATAGCAATGGGCTTAAGCTTAAGAATTTTTCTATCAAACTAAAATGGCAAATGATTAGATATATAGTTTTTTTTAAAATATATATAAATATTTAAATACTTACACTTTTAACATTTTTTTCATTTTTGTGATTTTGAATCCAGACAACTTTACTGCTATCTTCAGAACCCATGTCGCTTGATGACTCAATTACAGAGTAGATAGTATAACCTTGTTCTAACACTTTCATTGCTTCGTTATCAAATAAATTATCGTGGGTTATCTCAACTTGACCTTTAGAGCTTTCAGCATTTTCAGAGGTTTTGTTAAAGTCAATGGTAAGCTCAGAAGGAAAAGAGTATTTAATATCAGAATTACAGCTCCAAGTGTGAATCACATTTTCAATTTGAGCAGCATCCAAAACGCTGACACCTTGACCAGAAATTGTGCTGAGGATCAAATCTTGAGCATGAGAATGTACCCAAACTGGCTCGGATAATCCGTTGGAGCTATTTATTAATGGAGACTCGCTAGCTTGGATATCAGAGGAGTGAAATAAGCTGAAGCTTGATGATATATTAATTGAACTCATTAAACCAAATTATATTAGATCTTTAAAAAAATTGAAAAATATAAAAGCTATATGGTTAGAAAATTGTATTGTGAAATAGTGTAAAATGACTAGCAAATATACTATCTGTACTGATCTATACTAGATTAAATATTATTTAAACAATTTACAGTTATTCGTATTGATAAATTTGCGAATTTTTGGATGTTTCAATTTATGTTAAATTAAAGTTTTTAGAATTATGGGATTATCATAAAATTTCTATTAATTCTTTTATAGTATTTGCTTGGTACAAAAATACATTTATTTTCTATGAATAATTTGAGCTCATATTTAATATCGGTATTGTCTGTAAGCTACTTATTAATATTTTTCACAGTATTGTATATGCTAAATAATATTAAACAAAATCTTGTTTATTGTATATAGTTATTCATATAGCTATCATTTTGACTACTATTAAAAGTCAAAAGTATGGATAGTATTAATAAATAAAGTGTCAATATGTTAAGAAAGAAACTTAATATTTAAAAGCGTTTATATAGCATCAGTAATATTAATTAAGATTATGATATGATATTCCAGTTAAGCAAATATATTTCTGATCAAAAGATTTTATAATATTTATTTTTATATTCTTCAAATATATTTGACAAGCATTACTGTTCTTAAAGTTGAAAATTATATGAGAAAATATGATTTTATTAGTTATTTTTCGTTTAAACACAAGCTATAACTGCAGCTACCTTATATTAAAATTATAACTTTGAGCTCATTCATATAAAATTTGAATCAAGCTACTGTGAAAGTGTCTTGTATAAACGCGGCTAAACTGATCACACTATTCAAAACCTTTAATTGCCAAAATTTAAATATTCTCTGTTTTATAGCCTTAAACAAGTTAGATAGTACCAAATT
>KQ964431.1:177942-192026 GCA_001566745.1 Conidiobolus coronatus NRRL 28638
TACAATTCATATACAACTATTTAAATAATTCTATGAGCTTGAAATGATTAAAGCAATATTACTAAACTAAAAAACATCTAATATGCTCCAAAGTTAATGAAGTAGGGGTTGATTTGTGGTTTATTTAATTAATTTTCTTTCTTGGACTTGTTACCTAATACCTTTTTATTTTGGCGAATCATATAGGTGAATAAAGAGTAAAAACCTAATAAGCTCTATGAGTATAATAATTACGTAAATAAATCAGTTTAAGCTTACCAACTGGATAATATACTAAAATAGCAATTAAACCATAGTAGAAGTTTATATTATAAGCTTTGATAGCTGGTAAAGCTTGGATAGCCAATAAAACTTCACTAGTGGCACCTACAGGATATAAAATATAGAATAAAGAGTAACGGGCCCATGTTAACCAGTCAGGGAGAGAGTGCATCAAGCTGGAGGCATAGTATAAATAGCGAATAATTTCAGTGATTGACCAAGCAAAGGACATAGTGGTGAGAGCCCAATGGGTTTTAACCTAAATTTATAGTTAGAAAATGTTTGAGTTGGTATTAAAGATTATTACATCTTCAGTAGGGAAATAGTGAAGGACACCAATAGCCAATAAAAGTCTAGAGAAGACTTGGCTTACTGTAGACATTACGGGTGATCTGACAAAACCTGAAGCGTATTAGTAACAAATTAAAATAATGATCATTTAAGCTTACCAAATACAGAGTGAATAATCTAATGAATCAAAAAACAAAGTTAATACAAAAGTTTATAATAGGTATGTATATTACCTCTAAAGTGGCTAAGCCTTGAATCCAATAGTAATCTTTACCAATATAGTTGTAAACTTGAGTGTAGTCACCTTCAGTGACGTATAAACACTGAGCAGTTCTATAGAATGCATAGAACCACAAAAAGAAGCTGACTAAGTTATAAGCTAATAGATAGCCTTCAACAGGGGTGGCTTTAAATGACTTTGCTTTGGGTTTGCTTTCAGCTGACATTTTTAATTTTATTACTGATATTTTTGATCAAGACTTAGAATGCTCTATTAAATAATAATAGTTGATTAGAACCAATTTCTATTTATGGGTTAGTTCGGAATATCTATGATTTATAGTAACTGTATGCTATTTTTCCTAGCTAACCCACTTTCAAAATTTAACACTTCTAGTCTAATAAGGTTATTATTTTCAAGTTACAAATAATATATCTAACCATTAAACTTATACAATGATGTAATGCTCGGCTAATATTTAAAATATATACATATCTGCTCAAGTTGCAGTAGCTTTAGACGAGAATTTCTGAAAATAGCTATATTCAATTGTTATTTAAGTGGCGCATTTGTAAAAGCGATAATTTACATATGTTAGTGTATGGGTATCTTAAACCAAAGAGAGTACTTTATATACATTCTATTTATATATAAAAAATAATTATCCTCAAGATGATTTAAAATTACTACATTTGAACTATTTTAGCTATTTCAAATAAAACATCTTATTAAGACTATAGAATCTAAAACAAGAATAGTGATGTTTTTTTATTAATTTTTATATTGACATCTATGATATAATTCACATTATGTCCTTTAACCATCAGATAATTTTAACTTATTTAAACTTGACAATAATAATTAAGAATGATAGTTAAAATGATTGAGTTTTATTATACATCAATAAAATATACAATATTGAAAATGATTATCACAATTATTTTTTGCTATCTTCTTTGAGAGTTACAATTCTGTTGAATACTAACTTTGGATTTTCAGCAAGTTCAAGCTTGCCATCAGTAGAAATGATGGAATCCTTGTCAAGAGCAAAGTAGCCCAAGCGTACAAACTGAGCACGAATTTCTTCATTGTGGTATTTAGTAGCATCAGGATGAGCTTTAGAGAACTCAGCTAAATGAGTCTTGATAGCATCCCAAATACCAACCTCTAATAAAGCGGATTTGTTACGAATAACGGAGTCGGTGTTGACATCAGAGAGCCAGCCTCCAGGAACTTCATTCTTATCCATAGGGTTGGCATGGTTGAAAAGATTCTGGTAAATTCTTAATTCATCGATGCGAACAGGAGAGTTATCTTTAGGTGATTCAGCGATCCACTGGATGTAAGTCTTAGGTTTCTTGGCTTCACCTTCGTTTTCGTATTTAGCATAGATAACTGTAGGTTCGTTTGTATTGGGATCTAGTTCGAAACGAGTACAAGTAATAGGGTGGGGTACATATAAGAGACCAACAGTCTTTCCAGGAGCTAAACGGAAGTAGTCTTTAGAATCTTCAGTACGGAAATCACTGGCATCTATGTACAAAGTATTTGTGAAAGGAACAGTATGCTCGCCCATAGAAGGATCACGGGGCTTGTTGGGAACAGTTAAGGTTTCGTAGTAATCAGCAGGTAAGTTTTCAATTACAACTTTAACTGGATTAATGACAGACATTAAACGTACAACGGTTTCATTTAAATAGTCACGAATGTGGTTATCTAATCTGGCAACGTCAATGGTTGTGACAGCAGTAGTAACACCAACTTCCTTGACAAAGGAGTTGATAGCACCAGGAGGAACACCACGGCGTCTTAAAGCAGGTAAAGTGTATAAACGAGGATCATCCCATCCAGCAACCAAACCCTTGTTAACCAATTCTAAAACCTTACGCTTACTTAAAACAGTGTTTGTGACATTGAGGCGACCATATTCCCACTGGACTGGCTTATAGACCTCAACAGCATCACACAACCAGTAATATGATTCTCTAGACTGAATAAATTCAGTTGTACAGAGGGAGTGAGTGATATTTTCGAAAGAATCAACAAGGCAATGGGTAAAGTCGTAAGTAGGATAAATGATCCATTCATCTTTGGTACGGTGATGAGGAGTGTAAAGAATACGATAAGCAACCAAATCCCAGAACTGAGGATTACCATTTTCTAAATCCATCTTCATTCTTAAAATAGCTTCACCAGTCTTGTATCCACCGGTCTTCATCTTTTCAAATTCAGCTAAAGATTCTTCAATAGGTCTATTACGATGGACACAGGCAGATCTGGGTCCTTTTTCAGCTCCACCACGATGGGCAAAAATTTCTTCACCAGTACAGTGGCATACGTAAGCCTTATCGACCTTAATTAGCTTAATAGCAAGTTCATAGAGTTCGTGGAAGTAGTCTGAAGAGTAGGTGATATCATGAGGCTTAAAACCTAGCCATTCAACAGTTTCTTTAATGGAATCGAAGTAAATTTCTTCTTCAGCCTCAGGGTTAGTATCGTCATATCTTAAATAGCATGTACCATTATGGGCTCTAGCATAACCAAAGTTGACGTTAATAGCTTTAGCATGTCCAATATGAAGGAAGCCGTTAGGTTCTGGAGGGAAACGAGTGCGTACAATACCACCGGTGGTCTTTAAATGCTGTTCCATCAATTCAGGCTTGATCTGCTTATTACCTCCAGGTTTGTGAAGACGAGCCAATTCACCTTCAAAGAATAAAGCTTCGGAAGCCAATGAAGGATCTTTATCTTCAGCTTTTTTAGAGTGAGAATGAGGATCGGTAGCCTTGGAAGCTTCGGGCTTAGCAGCAGCTTCAGCAGGCTTTTTCTTTTCCTTGTTTTTGCCCTTACCCTTAACCGGAGCATCCCTTTCATCCTTGGGTCCAATAGTAGCTAAAACTTGGGCTTCTAATTCGTTTTTAATCAAACCACCGTTAGCCCACTTTAATTCAGGATGGTGACGCAACTGTGCTAAAAGGGGTCCAAGAAGACGATAGCGTTCTTCTTCGAGCTGAGCTTTCTTTTCAGTTAATACGCTATTGATGATATTTTTAATTTGTTCAGGAGTTACAACGACGCCTTTGGGTATTAATTAGTATATACTCAATTTACTGATAGCTGACAAACTTACCAACACCACAGTGGGAGTCAAATTTGGCCTGATCAAGAGTACCTTCAGTGTAATTATCATTGAAATACTGAGTGGCAGCTAAAATAAACTATTTAGTAAATAATATAATATATGTGAAAAATAATTCGAATACCATTAACCTGATCACTAGTGGTAAGCCTCTTTTTAGCGATTTGATCAGCAATGAAGTCGATTTTAGGCAAAACATCCTTGGTGATAGTAGAGGCAAGTAAATAGAATAAGGGCCCAGATTCGAGCTTTTCTTCTGAAGAGAGCTGTTTCAAAGGCTCGCTATCAATTAAACCTTCCAAAATAGGGCAAAGCTTTTTATTTTTTGTGGTATCTTTAGCTTTAGCTTCGCTTAAGCCAATAGTCTGGAATTTAACAATAAGGTCTTCCATAATAAATATAGACCGATCTGCTATAAAAATACAGTTTAGTAAGTTAAAGTTTATTTAAATTCATTTTGTTAAAAATTAGCTCGCTATTTATATTATTCATTACTTATAAACTTACAAATTAAAGAAATCAGTTGAATAAGTAAACTATGTAATCAATTTATACTTATACTGATAAGAAATTTATATTTTCCTAATTTGGACCAATAAATTTTGGGGTTTGAGTACAAAAATTGGAATTTTGAATACTATAGTTCTAAATTTGAATCTAAGACTAGCTAGCTTTTGATAAGAGTTATCATATTTGATTTAACAGCTTGAATTTTTATACATAGCTGGTTACATAGGTACTATACTAGGCTACAGTATACCTTATTTCAAATCTAGCCCTTTCGCTAAAGCTCTAAGCCATCATATCCATTAATATATACCCAATTAATGGTGTGATTATAAGCAGATTTTAATCATATAGAGTATGAAAGCTAAGCCGATCTAGTTATTATTCAAGCCACACTATATTTAGCTTTTCATATGATAGTAAAAAGATAATTCCTACATAATATATAATTAATATATACACATTTAGCTTATTTGTACCTTGAGATGTATATAATATTGACTTTTATTAGATTTATTAATACTAGAGATTTTAATTAAAATAGTAATATTAGCTAGGATTTGATTTATAAATTTAAAGTAGTGACGTAGACAAATATTAAACTAATAACTTCCATATAAGATCTTTTTATCCAGTTTATATATACTAAGAACTGATTAGATTAATGGTTTTTAGTAATATGTTTGAGTTCTTTAGCTTAGTTAACTTGCATCTAGATGTTTTAAATATATTATTAAAAAGCTTATAATGCCATGTTTGAATTGTATTGATGAATAATATTATTTATTGGTTTAGTTTTACTGTTTATTATTAAAAATATGTATTAATTGTTTGCTGGGTTACTTTTTGCAAATATTCACTTTTTATTAGTTAAATATATTTACCAATTAAAAAATAAAGCAATTGCAAGCTTTGCGTAAAGTATCATATTGATGATCGATATAAATGAATATTTGCAAATATAGACGTAATATAATACTTGCATCATCTTTATTTAATTAGCCATTGTAGATATGTAGTTGAAGATTATAACTCTGTATAAAATATAATCCAACCCAGATCTGTAAATCTATTGCATGCTCAGTTTCAAAGAAAGAATCTTAAAATTTATAGATAAGAAAAGATTATGCCTAGACAAGTATATATAACAATATATAAAAGAAATTTGCAAAATTCATAAATATTATATTAGTATAATATTGTATTTATTTGTATATTTTAATCATGTACCCCAGAAAATTCTTATAATTTCTTAATAACAATAGCACTGGCACCACCACCACCGTTACAGATGGAAGCACAACCATATTCACCACTCTTGAGTAAGTGAGTCAAAGTGACAATGATTCTAGCACCTGAACTACCAATGGGATGACCTAAAGCAACAGCACCACCTAATACGTTAATTTTAGAAGGATCCAAGTTCAATAATTTTTGATTGGCTAAAGCGACAACACTGAAAGCTTCATTGAATTCCCACTTGGCAATATCATCAGTTGTCAAACCAGCTCTCTTGAGAGCAATAGGGACTGCTAAGGATGGAGCAATAGTGAAAAACTTAGGGGCACAGGCAGCATCAGCATATGAGATGATTTCAGCAAGAGGCTTAACATTAAGGTTGCTGGCTTGTTCTTCAGAAACTAATACTAAAGCACTAGCACCATCATTTAGTTTAGAAGCATTACCAGCAGTAATGGTACCATCTTTAGGCTTGAATACAGTTCTAAGAGATGTGAATTTGTCAAAGTTAACCTTGGTATACTCTTCATCAGTATCAACGGTAACACTCTTCCTTTTATCAGCAATAGTGACGGGGATAACTTCTTCCTTAAAGGCTCCAGATTTCCAAGCAGCGGCAGCACGCTTGTATGATTCGATGGCATATTCATCTTGAGCTTCTCTGCTGATATCGTACTTGACTGAGGTTTCTTCAGCACAAGCACCCATATGAATACTGTCATATGCATCAGTTAAACCATCCTTGACAATAGAGTCTAACATCATTTGATGACCATAAGTAGCACCGCGAGGAATGTAGTAACTAATACATTTAATAAATAAATTGCTTTTATATAAATGATGAGTAATCTTACGGAGCGTTGGACATGGATTCCATACCACCAGCAAGCATAACATTTTGCATTCCAAGTTGGATATTTTGAGTGGCCAACATAACAGCCTTCATACCTGAAGCACAGACCTTGTTGATAGTAGTAGAAGGAGTGTTAAGATCGCAACCTGAAACATTATGTAAGCTTAATATTAAGTAAAATATTTATATCATTACCAGCTCCTAAAGCAACCTGACGAGCGGGAGCTTGACCCAAGTTGGATTGAACAACATTTCCCATATATACTTCGTTAACATCGGTAGGCTTGATACCTAATTACGTATAAGAAAAGAGATATTCAAAATAAAGACTAGTATTACCAGCTTTGGAGATAGCAGCCTTAGCAGCTTGAGTACCAAGTTCAGTAGCTGATAGCTTTTTTAAGCTTCCTTGAATACAACCAACAGGAGTACGAACTAAGCAAGTATGAGTTTGAGTTATTTATTAATAAAAACATGGTTTAATTACCAGCAGAAGCAATGAAAACTCTGGAAATTTGCTTTGACATTCTTATTAATTTGATTATTTGTATAGGAAAAAGTAAGTTGAAATTAGGACAGGAACTCTATTTATATACCACTTCATTATTCCTAATTAAGGTAAATTCAAAAAGAGGTATAGGCTCGATTATCGAGCGAGTATTAGAGAGTAAGCAGAATGTCTGTATTTATTCTAGAGGATGTATAGTATATGTATGAAATATAGTATATAATTCTTTGCTATATAGCAATAGATGATCAATATTAAGGTATATCTAGTATTTAAGCTTAGCGGTATTAATAATCAAATCAAGTCACAATTGAAAAAGTATCAAATTTACTTCGAACTGATTCACGTGATAATTTGGGTAATCATAGGTTATTTTATCCAACATTCATTAATCAACCCTCAATTATTATACCTATAGAAATAATACACCATTATTGTAATTAATTGTTGTTATTGGCTATATGATATATCCACTTATTATTATCCAATAATATGTTTTATTCTATCTAGTTGTCAAATCTATTTAGAATATATTATTTTTTTTGTTCTTATTTTTTATGCGAATGGGGCGAAGTTGAAATAATCATTAAAATACTATTTGGAAAACTAAATTATACTCGACATAATAATATGCTTAAAAAGTAATTTGATTAATTATTGGAGAATATTAATATTTTGTAAAACCAAGTTAAAGTCTAATATTTTTTTAAAGTATTATAGAGCAATACAACTATTCAAGATTGAAATATGCGTAACAGAACAACATTATTGTATAATCATGTTAGCACTGTAATTATAAACTTGAATATGTTAAAGAAAGAAATTTAATTATATATAATGAGAAACGATAACAAAGTTAAAAAATAAGAAGAGCGTAATATAATAAAAGATTAAAGAATAAAATGACAGTAATAGAAAATAAATAATACAGAGTGTTATAATAAATATTTAAATATTATAGCTATATTTTTGAACACTTACAAGCCCGGTTAGCTCAGTCGGTAGAGCATCAGACTTTTAATCTGAGGGTCGTGGGTTCGAGCCCCACATTGGGCGGGGATTATATTTCATTTAAAATGTGATATTTATTTTTTTATATTCAGCTGCAAACCATAATATTTAATGGGTATCAAATCTAATTAACGCTTTCATTTCATTGTTAATGTTTATGGTTTCTGGCTATAAGTTAATGTTTGATCTTCGTTAAATCTTGCGATCTTATAATTCAAATATATAGATAGAAGTATTTGTATCCATACTATAAATAAAAAATATGTATTGATATGTCCAATGTTTGTAATACATAATAGTTAGAAAGAATTATGTGTAACATTCTAAAATCTTTACATTTCCTTAATTATAAATTTATTGATCATTATCCCTAATTAATCAATTTTAAGGGAAATGACTGTCATTTGATATTACCCACAAATTCTTATCAATTAATCTTAGATATTTAAATCAGTTTAAGGGTTTCTAAACTTCTTGCTTTTTTAAAATTAAAATGTCAGTTAGATCAAGTCGAATTACTAGAAAAACGAATGAAACAGATATTCAAATAGAGCTGACTTTACACACTAACTCTATAGATGCTCTCAATCATGATATTTCAACTGGTATAGGATTTTTAGATCATGTAAGTTTATTTATGGCTCAATTTTATAATTTACTAACCCAAGATAGATGTATCATGCCCTGGCAAAGCATGCTAGATGGTCCCTTAATTTACAGTGTAAAGGTGACTTACACATTGACGATCATCACACTGCTGAGGATACTGCTATTGCTTTAGGCATGGCTTTTAAAGAGGCTCTTGGCACTCCAAAAGGAATTAGGCGCTTTGGAAGCGCGTTCGCTCCTTTAGACGAAGTAAGCTTGAGTATATATATTATAAACTAAGACTAATTTATTGCATTAAAGGCTCTATCTAGAGCTGTTGTTGATATTTCAGGAAGACCTCATGCAAGTATCGATCTGGGTCTAAAGAGAGAGAAGATTGGTGAGTTATCTTGCGAAATGATCCCTCATGTACTAGAATCCTTTGCCACAGCAGCGCATATTACACTCCATGTTGACTGTCTCAAAGGATTCAACGATCATCATAGGTAGTTAACACTTTGAATCTATAGTAAATTCTTAAACTCACTGTATTAATTAGGGCCGAATCCGCATTCAAAGCTTTAGCTTTGGCCATGAGAGAAGCTACAGCATTAACAGGATCAGATGAAGTCCCTAGTACCAAGGGGGTTTTATAAACTTTTCAAAGATAAAATATATAAATTTAATTATACTCCAATGCACGATTTTAAAGCTGATATGATAATAAGCTATGTTGAATTTTTTACTACTATATAATATAATATTCAATATTAAAGATGTGTTTATAAATATGTGATTTATCATAATTCATCATGACTCACCAAGTTAAAATTTTTTGTAAAAATGGAGAATCGGGGTATCGATCCCCGTGCCTCTCGCATGCTAAGCGAGCGCTCTACCATTTGAGCTAATTCCCCATATAAGAGATGATACTAAATAAATTAATGTTTATTGTGTAACTTATGATGAACAATATGTAACATAATGTTATTAATTCACAATACATATATTCAATTAATTCAAAATAATAGTTTATTAAAATTAATTTTTCAATGATTCATAATTTGTAGAGATGTGTTTGCATAGATAAATGGAATACCTCCTTCAAGCTTAGGCAGCAAGTTTCCACTTTGATTAACGTCGCTCAATTCCACATACCAGGGTCCGATTTCAACTTGAATAGGTGAATTCATTATATCAACAGTGGATTTGGCTTTGGGATCTAGATCAGTTAAGCTACCTGGATAAATAGCTAATATGAGCTCGTTATCTTCGTCTTCTTTCAAAAGACCTTCCATTATGTAGAAATGCTTTTGAGGACCAATGTTATTACCGTAGTATCTTCCAATAAGAACCTTGTTAATCCAAATGTATCCAATAAAAGGTCCTTTTAGGTGAACTTGTAAGGGGTAGTTAAGCTCTGTTGGAGAAGATAAAGATTCCTCGGAGAGAGGGTGGCGGAATTTGCACGAGTACCAAGTAATTGTAGAGTGATTGATCTGAGACATAGAAGTTAAAGCTTCGGAAGGTGACCAATCTGAAGATGAATGGATGGTTGACTCATCAAACAAGCCACTGCTTTGGTATGAGTTATGATTATCTTGTGAATCAATACCTGTAACGTACCATTTTGGAGGTGTTTTAAAGTTAAGATTACTCCAAGTAGCGTGTAATAGACCTCTAGGGTTTCTAGCATCATCAAACATCATACTTTGACGATTTATACCAAATGATTCAGTTAATATAACCACTTTGTTTAACTCAGAGCCAGAGCCAACAGGATATTTGAGGAATCTAGTAACGTCAAATGACTTATATCTGCCAGGAAGAAGCTCAGGACCACAGTGGCAACCAGCCATAAATATTTGTCGAGAAAATACTGTCATACTTCCTACATAATGTCCATTAATCCAAACAGTTCCTCTGTGACGAAGGTCTAATTTAAGATAAACAGCAGAAGAAGGCTGAGGATCGGTAATTTCAAAAGTAGACATGTATGCGCAATGTCCTGTTGTGTGTCTCATATCAATAGCATTAAGTTCAAACTTGGAGCCAGTTTTGGCAATTGAAGTCCAAGGTGCTTGATCCCATTGTGTATATCTGACTTTCCAGTCAAAAGTAGGGCACTCTAACTTATTGGGAACTAGATCATTTGGATAGTCAAGAGGAAGTTCGAAAATAAATGGCAATCCTTCAAATAATGAAGATTGCTTAAATCTAGAGTCTGCAATAGGTGCAGAGTCTGTTTTCAATAAATACAGTTTGGATGAGCTAGATCCAGCTTGTTTCATAAATTTAACATCCAATTGTCCAGTAGACTTATCTAAATAGGTATCGTATGAGCCCCAGGTAGCTATTTCTACATTGTCATAATCTTCGTCATTGTTTAAGTTAGATTTAGTCCAGTGGTAGTCATCCTTAAAAGTAGCATTGAGAGTTAGCAAGTTGCTTTGATTCAAAGCAATTATGAACAGGTTTCCATTATTAGAACTTTTAGAAGCTTTCAATGGTCTTAAGCTAACCCAACCTTCACCTTCACCAATTGAAAACACAGTAACTTTATCTTCGTCTTCAATGCGAGTTTGTACATGTATGTTACCACCAATATCATAATGTCCTTCAAAAGCTAACTCACTAGTGTAGAGATCATCTGAAGCAGGAATTATCCAGACTTCGTGATTTTTCCCATCTGAGGCAAATCTATGACGCAATAGAATAGGGACTGCAGAGAATAACAAATGTGCTTTGTTTGCAGCAGTATAGTTTCCAAGTGCAATAAAACTGTGCTTATAGGGTAAATAGCATTGTAGAATAAGTGGAGTTCTTCCTTCCAACATTTGAAGATCTGAATTCATAAATAATTGAATATCAAAAAAATGGGCTCTCATTTTCATTAAAGTTTCTAACTAGAGTTAGCTCAACATCTTGATTTGCTTTGTATCCAGTTTCTCCAATACGATCCAAATATGCTTCATAGCATCTTTGACTACTAATAATGTTGGACTCAGATGCAGTGATAAAAGGAAGATCATCTCTTTGAGTACGAACAAAGTATTTTTCAAAAGAGCGGTACATTAAAAGACTTTGGCGCAATCGACGCATCCTTCCAGAAATATGGCCATATTCTCTTATACAAGCACCATAATCGTAGGAAGAGTAGACATCACTATATAAAATATAAATGTATTAATAATTATGACTCTAGTTATTTCTAATTTAAACTTACGGATCACCTAACGTTCCCCAATTAGTTCCACCATATACCATATATAAAGAAACCATTGTAGATCCTTGAGCAACAACACTGTCAAATATAGTCTTAGTAAAATGCTCACCAAAGAAGGTATAGTTGTGATCATAAGTTGTTTTCAAACAGTTATGACTAAACCAGCCACCTTGAAGTTCAGGAATCAAAATTGGAGTTTTGGCAGCTTCGCCTCCAAAAGATCTAACCTTATCTTCTATGTGATCTATTTGAGATGCAAAAGAATTTGGATCCCATTCTCCCCAGTTTTCAATTTCTAACTCCTTGAAAGGGCCTATTGGATCTGGGGTAGCAGAAGGTGGAAAGGCTAAGTAAGATTGTTAGTATATTGTATTCAATTTAAATATTTATCTTACTAGCATATTTGTCAAATCCATACCAATCTAGTCCAAATCCTCTTGGGGAAATCCATTTGGTCCAAAAGTTGTCTTCTTTATTGTTCTCCGGTCTAGATACAAACCCGCCTTCTTCCCAAGGATCATTTGTGAATAAAGGTACTGTAATACCAAGATCCCTAAATAAAGATGATTATAGTCGATTTATATTGCAAAATAGTAAGATTTTACCTTGTAAATTTAGCCAAACTCTTCATTTCATCAACAAATCCAATAGGTAGCCAGCTCCAGAATTCAAATAATTCATTTTCCAACTGCACTGCTAAGACACAGCCATCTTCTTTTTCAGTAATTTGATGTTTTTTCAATATAGGCATAATATGGTCTATCCATTGTTTAGAATATTCTGCAAATTTATAGTCCCAAAGCTTAAAAAGCCAGCTCATATGTCTAAGCCCAACATCTCTTTTTGCAATAAGCCAGAGCGGGAACCCTCCACCTTGCGTTTCAGCGCAGATATATGGACCAGGAGCTGCTAAGACAAAAATTTTGAGCTTTGAACATAGTTGAAGTAAGTAATCTATATCTCTATTTCCGTCAAAATGATACACGCCTTCCTTAGGACTGTGATAGCCCCAATGAAAGTAAATTCTAATACAGTTGAATCCACAGGACTTGTAAGTTTTCAATATTGATTCCCATCTAGAGCGGTCAGGTACTCTCCAATAGTGGAACTCACCGCTAACTAGGAAAATCCTCTTTCCACGAATGATTAAACTATTAGCATCATAAGCCAAAATATCTCTATATTTGTCCTGTTCAAAAGCGAAATCTCTGTCTGTATACGGAAACTGTGTTTTGCTTCTAATGTTATATCTAATCCTTACAAAGATTAAAAAGGCAGCAAGGCCGCCAATGATAAATAGGGCAAGTTTTAATGTCGCAACAATACTGCAGTAAAAATACCAAGCTAGTGTCGAAAGCATATTTCGCTATAGTTGATATAACTTATATTAAAAAATAGACAAAGTTATTAAATTATTGCAGTAATATTTTTAAAAAAGTTTGATTATTGAATGAATGGTGACCTTGCATTTATATGGTGATGAAATGAATTAAGAACTAGCCAATCATAGCTTCAATTCCTTTCAAATCTCCTTATTTGCAATCCCTGACAAAAAATTAAAATAAAAGCTGATATTTTGGAAGATATTGCAAAAGTATCAACTTTTATTGGTTGGTAATTAATTAGAATTTTATCAGCTAATTTTATGTTCTATTATTAGTAGATCTTAAAGTTTTATTGCTTACTAATGCTAGTATTAATTTAAATTTCACCTTTAACTGTTTGTTAAATTAGATAAAAATAAGTCTAATTTGGGCTAAATAAAATAATTTATTTCTGTCTTTTTGCAAACAACTCAAGTTGTAGATGCTGATTATATTTAACATAATAAAAGCCAATATATTAGCTATTTAGATCGATATGCAAAAATAAGACCTGATTTGAATTAATTGATGTTTTGAAATGCGATCCAGTTTAAATACTTTGATATCTATATATTTTATGTTTCCATTCATTTTAAACTTCTTTAATGCTCAGTCTATATTGTTAAATATATTTCCCAAGAAATAAACTTAACATAAAATATTTATTTTATTGGTATTTTTCTCGGCAGCGCAGATTTTTAATAGTATATCCACATCTATTAAACACATTTAGTATAGCATTAATCAAATATTTCTAACATATTTAGAAATTTGAATATAAAAGGGAATATGATTTGAATAGATATCTATGATGATAAATTTCTTAAAGCTTTGCATAGTTTTGATACTATTTGATTGTATAAAAGCTTATATGAAA
>KQ964431.1:203773-214549 GCA_001566745.1 Conidiobolus coronatus NRRL 28638
CATTTATTTTTCAATTATACTGACCATAGTGTACAATCCGCATTTTTTCTGTAATTATTTAATCATAATAATTATTTTCGCATAATATCCAAGTCACCAAATTTAAACAGTATTTTTACCAATTTGAATTTTTAACTCTTTTTCCCTTAAAACTTTTTATTATTATTAAAATATAAATTTCACAATATTATTGTTATAGTATAGATTATATATAGTTAAAAATTAAATCTAATTGTTAATTATGTGGTCAATTTACTTATTAACGTTAATTTATAGCTATTTCAACTTAATTAGTATTTCTTCAAGCACAAATTTAAGTGAAGGAGACACACTTCATACGGAATCTATTTCTGTAATTCAAGTGTTGGCCAAAGATCCTAATTTCAGTACTACTATTAAATTTTTTCAAAAGTCGAGACTTATTCCCTACATTAATAGACAAGTCAACTTAACTCTGTTTACCCTAGACAATAAAGGCTGGAAAAATGAATTAGGGAAGGATACTTACCAAAGTATTTTGGAGGAGCCTGAAGTGGACATTGAATATGAGCTGGGACTTGAAGAGGAGCATTTTGAAGCTGAAGATACCAAAGAGTTGCAGGTTCCAGTTTTTGGAAATTGGACAATTCCTCAAATGCAAAGTATTGTAAAGTATATGCTCTTTCAACAGCGCTTTACCAAAGAAGAACTCTTAAAAGCTGCCAAAAACCCTATTCAAGTACAGTCTTATATGAATTTTAATTCTAGCTTAGGACTAAATAGAGGACAATTCGTTACCATTTCAGGCAGTACTTCTTCTATACCATGGTCGCCTGATAATGTATACATTGGAGACTCTAAACTATTGAATGGCGATATAGTAGCTGATAATGGTATTATCCACGTATTGGAAAAGACAATATACCCTCCAAGTCATATTTTAGATGTACTTGAAGAGATTCATAATAAGGACGTAGTAAAGATATCAAAAATTCTGGACTTAATCAAATCAACATCTACCTTTGAATCGGATTTGAAAGCTCCAAAGCCTCACACCTTATTCGTTTTTCAAGATGACCAATTGAAGAATTTTTTCAAACCTGTTGAATTAAGCTATTTGGAACATTCAGAAGCTTTAAAAGATAGAAGTGACTTTTTAGCAGCTAATTTAATCAATTTAAAGGGTCAAATACCACTTTATACCTTTGAATTAAATCACACTCAGCAGCTGAAGCTTCCTGCCTGGAATGGCCAAACTTTGGTTATAGAAAGGAATAATAAGGAGGATAAGTGGCTATTAAACGGCATTCATATTAAGGTTAAAAACTATTTTGCTTCAAATGGTAAGTGATTTGATTTTTGCATTTATTACTGTTATCTAATATTATTTAGGTGTTATTCATGTTCTAGATGGGGTAAATACATCTGAGAATTTGGAATTTGACGGCTTCAAGTACATGATTGGACTGGGGGCGTCCAAGTTTGGATCAATTATGAAAGCAAAGAGTCTTATAAACTATGTAATGGATCCCATCACTCAGCATACTATTCTAGTAACTCCAGACTCTGCAATTAATACACTAGACTTGCCACCTCCTGATTCGGAAGATCTTATAGGATTGATGAAGTATCATGTAGTTCTTGGGAACCATAGCTCAGATACACTGAAAACAACTCCATTGGTAAATACGGTAATATTAGAGAGAGCTCTAAATGGAACCAATCAAAAAATCAAAGTAACTACCAATTCAAACTCTGATTCCATTACCTTTAACAACCAAGCAACCATGATCAAAGAGGAAGTGACTTTCGGAAAAGCTACATTTATTACTATTTCCAATTTATTAACAGCTCCAGTCGATGTATTAAGCTTAATTTCTAGAGATTCTTCTCTATCAAGCTTTAGCCAATTACTCAGAGCTAGTGATATGGAAAATGAACTGAAGGGGTTATCAGCTATTACATTATTTGCACCTACAAATGATGCATTTTCTGCAGATGGTCAACAGTTACTAATGGACTATTTGTTATTAGAAAGTTCAAAACCAATTTTAAAACAATTCATTCAGTACTGCATTGGAAGAGTACCATTTTATACTCCTAATCTCAAAGACTCGAAGCCTGCTTTATTAGAAACATTTATGGGAGGCGAATCTTTAACTTTATCTATCAACTCGGAACAAGACATAATCTTGCAAGTTAGAGCAGGAGTAGAGCATTATGATATAACACCTGAAATATCCGAATCAGATATTTTTATCAAATCCGGTGTAGTACATAAAACTAATTCATTATTACCTCCAGATACTGTAAATACTAAAATTACTCTAAGACGTTTACTATCAGGGTCAAAAACTACAATTTTCCAGAATTTATTAGAAACTGCAGGTATGTCCAAATTACTAGATGAAAGCAACAATTATCCCCGTACAGTAATTGTTCCTTCAGATGAAGCTTGGTCTAATGTGAATTTGACCCGTTTAAACGAAGATAAATTGTTTTTAAAAATGATCTTGTATCTTCATTTCTTGAACGATCCAGCTCCTCCAAGACTTGATAGCTTATCTAAAACAACTCTGATTTCTACAATGTCCTATGCTCTCTCTGCTCTTCAAATTGTATTCTCCCCTCATACTACTCACACTGGACCTCCTGACTCCGAAAAAGTATTGAAAAATGTAGTTTTACGTACCTCTCAAGCACCTTCATTACTATTCAACTGGTATGCCCATATCTATAAGTCCGGTCAAGCATCGGATGGATCACTAGTAATAATAGACTCTGCTATTTATCTAGACTATTTCCCAGGACCTGGATTATCTTGGTACACTATTTTACTTATCACTGTACTTGGACTATCGGTTATTGCAGGTGGTATCTTTGCTTATGTCAAATGGTATAAACCTAGACAAATGGGCTATGAACCAATTTCTGATTAGTAACAAATCCAATTTTATCCATTCAATACAATTCAGCTTATAATATATAATATATAAATCAATAAAAACTCTATTGTTTATTCAAAGAATCAATTAAATTCGATAGTTTAGTTAATACAAATGAGAAGTTGTTGAATAAAATGTAATGAAACCAGGATTTCATAGGTAATATAATAACATGGAGATGAAGATGGTTTACCATTATGAAGGGAGACTGATGGAATCCAACAATTGTTTCGTGCTCTCCAAACTCTCCTTTACTCCTGATGAATTCTTCAGATTTTGCTTTCATTAGATTTAGTAAAGGCAAGTGCTCTTTTGTTAAATTGTTACAATTTTGGATATGCTCCTTTGGAATAATTAATAAATGAAGTGTATCGCTCGCAGGGGATCTGTCCTCAATGATGGAAATTTGAGAGTCTTCGTATTCCACTTTCCCTTCAAAGGCAGAGTTACAGAATACGCAATCTTCGTGAATAGAAACTGGTTGAGTAGTTAATCTCTTGTACTTAAAACCTTCGTCATCGTTAAGTTGAAGTAAAATGAAAAGATCAAATCTAAATTGGCCTTTTGGTAGCTCTAAAGTACTAGGTACTTCCCATTCAAGCTCATAATCTCCATTGCTAGTCATTGATAGCTCTTTATTTCCTAATTGAGGATATTTACTATTCCATAAAATGCCACCCTCCTTTACTAAGTTAAGCTTTACAATTTTGAATTGTTTAATAGATTCATTAGATTTATTTTCAATATTAATTTTTATTTTATCCTTAAATTTAAACGAATTAGAACTGTTATCAGTTAAGTTTTGAATTTTATAAGTCAACATTTTGCTACTGTTCGCTTTTGGCAAGTTGTATATAAATAAAGTATTTTGGTATTATGGGATATCGCTAAACAGCAAAATGTAAAATAGTATAAATTAGCTTCACTAATAATATTGAATTTAGCCAGCTGTTATATATTAAAATTATTTGCAAAATTATATTCATATGACTTTTTGTAACATTATTCAATTTTTAAAACTTGTAAAAATTTCAAAAAATTTAGCTGAGATCACTTCAATTGATTTGAAATTGGTAATTTGGAAAAAATTAATTTTAGCAGTAAGAGAATTGTATGAGTAGTAGTATATAAAGAAAGGAATGATCTGTTCTTTGCCTTTATATAAGTTAATTAATATCATATATTCAACATGCAATTCACTAAGTTCATACTAACTTCCACATTAATTCTTATTCATAGCTGCCAGGACATGGATAGAGCAGCAGAGTCCAAAGGAGATAGTCAAACTACAGGAAATGGGGGTATATTTTTGAATGCAGGTAGCGAAGGCACAGTTAATCAATTTGGACTACAGGGAGAACAGTCAAGAAGATACTCGCCCTTTTATTTAGATCAATCTTATAGACCAATCACTCAATCTATGTACTATCCCCCTCCATATTATCCCCCTCCATATTGGTATCCTCACCCATATAGTCAATATTAAAATGTGCATAAATAAATATATCAATGTAATATACTTTGTCTATTTTTATTATCACTATTGATTAAGCTTAATTATTGCAAGTCATTAGAAGTAAATCTATGCAAATTTAATTAAGATCTGCTATTATGAATGTAAACTATCATCTTTTCGGTTTTCATTAATGCAAAGCTTTAGAGTAAATGCTTTATCATATTTAAGCATTATATTCAGCCTCTTCACTTATTATCATCATTCAAGTATCATAATTATATAACAAAATTGGATTTATTGACAAGTAGATCGATGACTAATAATTGTTGCAAACTAAAGTTTTAAGTTAAATCTTAATTAAAATTTAATATTATGTGCTTTTCAACAGTTAATTATCTATAAATATCTTAAGATTATTATACGTTTTGATTTGTCAATGTTATGCATTTTGATTGATAATATTATCTAAAACATCAAAGTCTTTTTGCAACATAATTTTAATCTTATTATTAAAACTCAATTACGTGGTTAAATTAGAAACATACAAGTCATCCAGGGAATTGTAAGCATAATTTAGCAGTTTGGAAAACTTAATAGAAGATATGATATTTTATTTGCTGTTGGGTGAAAAGTTAAACAATTTATTTTAATGCATTAAAGATCTTCGTTTTATCCTATAAAAATGAAATTTATTATAATTTATAGTTAAGAAAAGCTAAATAGTTTAACAATATAGATATATAATATATTGATTGATGTTTTAAATAAAAGAAATTCACCCTTCTTGCTGTTATACTACTTTAATAGATGATATAAATAATCAAAAATATATGCTAGGCAAGGACTAAAAAATCTATTGCTAATTAATTTAACACAGCTTAATGCCATTATCAATGAATAGCTTTAATTAACAATCAATAACAATCTTCTAATGCAAAGGGTGATTCTTGAATTCTTATAAAATAGCATTAAATGCTATCTATCATAATGAATTTTCCACTATTTTCCTCATTATTTAACTTTTATTATGATATTCAAAACTAGTTTAGTCCCATTTGCTTTATTATTGATTAATCCAGCACTTAGCGTGAATGAGGGATTAAAAGCATACTACCAAGATGTTGGAACTTATGGTAACCCTACAAATGAAACACCTAGCACTACACAAGCTGAGAACAGCTTGGCGAATAATATTTTACAAGGAGATGATAGCAAAAATGATAAAGCACCACTCCCAATGTCTGGTAGCTCACCAGTTGGCGACTCACAAGTCAAGGAAGTTGCACCAAAGACTGGTAAACAACTAGATCCTGTTAGTGGTCCTCAAAACGATGCGCAAAGCAAAAATAATGCTTCAACCAATCCAACAGATGTTAAGATATCAAAAGACGCTATTAGCAAGGCTATTAATGAAATTGCAAATCCTCAAAGTAACTCAAACGTTAACCCTATTACCACACTCAATTCTGCAATAGTTGCAGGTAATGCTCAGCAAATTTCTGATATTTTCAAGGCTGAACAGAACGACCCATCTTTGCAGCAAGCAGGCCAGTTGTTAGCAAGTCAGTCAAAGGATGGAGCCGATGCTAGTAAATTACAGCAAGCTTTAGAGAGTGCAATGCAGAACAACCCCCAGAACCAACAAGCAGTCGATAATTTGGCAACCGTTTTGATAAATGGTGATGATAAAGGGTATGACAAGATAAGGGATACTACACTAGATGTATTTAAAAGCAATCCTGGCACTGCAGATACAATGGAAAACAATCTTTTCAAATTCTTCAAGGATTCTGGTAATAATGCACTCTTTGCTGATGTAGTACAAAACCTTGCTCATCAAGATAAAGATTTCCGCAATCTACTCTTATCATCTATGTTTGCTGATGCATTTAGAGCTAATCCTGAGTCTGATCAACAACAGGGACCTATACCTCAGCCTCAGAAAGGCGGTCAACCTCAAATTCCAGTTAGCCCACCTTCAAATTCCCCTCCCAGTAGCCCTGATCAAACTCCAACTGAGATCCCTGTTAACATTCCTAATCCTCTTCCCGATCAAAGCAAAG
The DNA here is from genome assembly GCA_001566745.1 of Conidiobolus coronatus NRRL 28638. Classification (NCBI taxonomy): domain Eukaryota; kingdom Fungi; phylum Entomophthoromycota; class Entomophthoromycetes; order Entomophthorales; family Conidiobolaceae; genus Conidiobolus; species Conidiobolus coronatus. The sequence continues at coordinate 210,217 of KQ964431.1, forward strand.
GAAAACCTTTGGAACCAAGTATAACTAACATTCCTAATATTCCAGCACCACCTAGCGGTAACAATGCAGAGGGATCTCAATCTAACAGCACTAATAAGCCGCCAATTCAGGATCAAGTTCCAGAGACAAATTCCCCACTTGAAAATAACGGAGATAAGTCTGACAAAGCTCAGCCCAATACTCCACCTAAAGATACCTCATCACAAGGCGGTAATACTAATCCTAGTCAACCTGGAAGCGATGGAGAATTACCACCACTTGATAAAGGATTAATGGATGTACTCAAAGCTGGTCCCCCAACTGATGAAGCTGGTGTACAAAAAATGATGAAAGCACTTGAAGATGCTCAGAAAAATTCAAATCCATCTAGCAATACCGATTCGAAACCCAAATTCTTCTCTGACTCTAACAAATCCAACAATAACAATTTAGGCGATTCTCAAGGTCAGCAACCAGTTAGTGCACCACAACCTGCTCAAATACCATTTACTCAACAAAGGATGGGCAGTATCCCATCTCCTCAAGGAGGATTCCAAGGTCAACAAGCACCAGTTTATAATGGACAGCAATTCCAAGGAACTTTCAATACCAACAGCTTTGCCATTCCTTCAAGTTTCCAAACACAGCCACAGTACTATCAACCACAGTATCAAAGCTTTAGCCAAAGCCCATACTATGGATATTAACAAAGATATAATATATAATATATAAGCAAACAAATAAATCACTGTTTAAATTAATTTATTAATCCTTAACAAGTCTATTTCCCCTACTATATTATAATTTCCATTCTGGCCCAAGCTACCTATTTGAGCTATTTGGACTTTATCCCCCCAAAATTCACCTAATTGAAATTTACTATAAACTTCTAAAATTGGCTTTCCATCAAACATTTGACCATTTTTCTTGCTCTTTAGGATTGTGCAATGGAAAGCAGGAGCTTTTTGGTCTAAATTCTTGTATCCTAGGTCGTTTAACTCTTTCCAAAGTAAATCGGTTAATTGCTTTAATCTTCTTGGTTGAGTTACTTGCTTGTTTTCATTAAACTCTTGGATATCAGCATAAACAACTCTTGATTTTCCTATTAAGAATTAGTAACTTTTAATAAATTTATATGTAATTAAGCTTACCTGTATTATTTCCAAACACTTTTAACTTGCTCAAGTTTAGCTTTAACGCTTTTTCATTTAATCCACCTTTGCAAAGCTTATCTCTAATACCGCTTAAATCGTTCTTTAATTTATCTAAATCTTCAGAAGTTTTTAAATGTAAAAGTCCTAGAGTTAAATGAATTGAAGGGGGAGGCTGGAACATTTCAGATTGAATATCTTCTAATCTTAAGTGTAAGATATGATTTTGTAATTTTTTAACTTTTTCTTGAATGTCAATAGATGAAATAGGAATACTTAAGAAATAGTTAGCTTTAACTGGTGCATTGCTCTAAAGTGTATAATATTAATACTCTATTTAATATAATTTCGATTTAATTACATTCTCAATAATATCTAGTATTTTAGCTTTTGCTTTATCTACCTGAACTTGAGTACCTGAAATAACTAGAAATATGGTTGATTAATAGGGATATTGAGTGATAAATAGGTATATTACTCGCTAATTCAACTTCATCATCATTTTTATCCTTTTCAATCTTAATTTTAGCTCTAGTTTCGCTTCTAATGGATTTTAGAACGCTTCCTTGCTTTCCAATAACAAATCCTATTAACTTGGAATTTATAGGTATACTAACTTCTATAAGCTCTTTTAAAGGTGTAATTGTTTTACTATTCCCCTTCTCTAATCAAGTAAAAATTAATAAATATTATAGTATTATAATGCTAAACTTACGTTGGCTATTCATATTTAAGCTTTTTGTATTAACTCTATAGTTAAGCTTTCCAACTTGAATTAGAGTAATATCCTTCATACAATTTGTATTCAATAAACTTGGGTCCATTTTTATCCTTTTTAAGCTATTAATTAGTATGTTCACTACTTTTATTAAATATTGCTAATTATATCTTAAATTAATATTTACTTTATAATTTTATTTAATATTATTATTTACAAACTTAAGTCGTGTTTTTAACTAATTTATACTAATTTAAAGAATCTTTTTTATGGGATTTAAATTTTCAAATTATCCTAAATTAGAAAAATAACTAGTATATTGCTATAAAAGAGAGCTAAGTTTAATGTATTAGTAATAGCGGTATTGATTTAAGTTAAAGTGATTAATGTGCTTATATAAAAAATTCTCATAACAATTACAAATCTGGTATTTTATTATTTATTATAAAAGAATTAATATTGTAGCCATAGTAAAGTTTTGGCAATTTCCAAATTTGTCAAATATTCTAAGCACTATACTTACTAAGATATACAATTCGCATTTAGATAATGGTACAAAATAAAATATACTAACTTTGGTATATTCCAGAGATTTATCCTAATCAGTTTCGATATGTATGTTCTTAATAGCATAGTACTAGCAAATGATTAAAATACACTACATATATCTTACAAATATAAGCCTTTGAGTAAAGTATAGCTCATGTAACGATGAAGTATTTTATTTAAGATTCAATGTCTATTGACTTAGATAAGTGTAAAAGAAAGTTCATCAATAAAAAGGCATATGATTTATCAATGTGGAATACTTTAATAATCGTCGTTTGGAGCTTTTGAGGGCCAAGTTGGAAACATTGAGGGATCTTTGGGTAAAGGTGCTTCTCTAATTAAAATAATATTAAAAATAAAGCTTAATTATGAAATAGTATTAAATTACTTGAAATATGGATGATTTAGAGCTTCTTTTGCTGTAATTCTTTGTTCAGGGTCATAAGTAAGCATTTTTTCTAATAAATCTATTCCATTTCTAGTTAAATGTGGGAATTTGGATCGTAAATCATATCTAATTATTATAAATGTTAAGTTCATTACAATAGTAAAAAATATTATGTATATTTACCCGTATGAATGGAATTTTACTGACTTTGGAACTGGTAAATTATCAAAATCTGGCCAAATTTTAGAATTTGGTGTTCCCAGTACTTTGAATATCTAGAAAAAATAGTTAATAAAAGCTATTAGGGCCAAAATAAATGGATTACTTTGTTTAGTTGATCTATTTCTCCTTGCCCTGGGAACAGTGGTTTATGATCTATTAACTCGCCAAAAATACACCCCACACTCCAAATATCAACTGCAGTTGTATATGTTTTTGCTCCAAGAAGTAATTCTGGAGATCTATACCACAATGTAACTACTAGTTGGGTCATATCTCCAAGAGGACTGCCATACTTACGTGCTAAACCAAAGTCAGCAACCTTAATTTCGCCTTTGTTGTTAAGAAGCAGGTTGGAGGTTTTTAGATCTCTGTGAATAATCCAATTATCGTGCAAGAAGTCTATTGCGCTGAGTATTTGTAGCATAATAGTTTTTACCTCAGATTGTAAAAACTTACTTGGCATTTTATTGAGTAAGTGCTTTAACTCATGCTCAATAAATTCCATTACAATATATACATCATCCAATCTATTCCCTATCACTATTTCTTTGATGTTAACTATATGGGGATGGTCAAGTAATAATAGAGCATGAATTTCTCTAAGTGAAGTAATAGGAAATCCTTGAGTTTCTTTTTCCAATTTTAATCTCTTCAAGGCAACTATTTCACCAGTGTTTAAATCTTCACCTTTATAAACTATACCATACGCACCTTCTGAAATTCTATTAATCTTCTTAAAATTTGTTATATGTCTACACTTTTTAATTTGTGCTTGATACATATTTTTTTAGTATTTATATATATTATTTTTTACAATTTCTACAATTATATATTTTAATCTTTCTAAGCTTAGCACTATTTATATCAGGTTTTATTAACATTATTATTATGGGATAATATATACTGCTATATAGCGAAATTCGAATCATTTACTAAACATGCTCGCGTTTATACTTTGTTTATAAAAATATTTTCTTTGAAAGTTGTTTCAATATTATTGAATAATATGAATTAATACAGTATTTACAATAAATATGCAAGAGCAAATAATTGCTGCAGAATTCTACGATTATTAATTTAATCATTAGAGACATTATTTAATAATCTTGTTTACTTAAAAAGGTTAATAGCATCTAGATAATACACGTTACAAATTTTAAAATTTTGTTAAAGCTTTGAGTAATATTTCAGGAGCTGTTCAATGTTAGTATACTACTCAATGCCAATTTAAACAGTTAGCCACAAAGCCAATCAATAGTTAAAACTTCTATTAAAAAATACTATTAACAGCGAATAATTTTCATTATTTTAATTAGTAGAAGATAT
>KQ964431.1:217917-228985 GCA_001566745.1 Conidiobolus coronatus NRRL 28638
TCACTACTCATTAATATGACAGCTTTGGACTAAGTCAGTTATATAGTTTTCATAAATCTAGCTACTTTACAAGTAATTAGATTAAAATGTAGGCAAACTATAGCAAACAAATGTAATTAAGATAAAGTGATAGATTAAGATAGTTTATTAACAAATATATTAAAAATGATACAATTTAAATAGTATTCGATTTGTATTTATTAAATGAGAGTTTATTAAAGTCTTTAAAAATGTTACAAAAGATTAGCAAATAAAATATTTGATTCACTATTGCTCAAATTTTTATATTATTTCAAACCATGTATACTATATTATAGCTTTAACTATATTCTTGTAACACTTTCATTATTCTACATTAGTTCGAATCTAATTTATAATGTTAGTAATGTATATGGTGAGTGTAAACTAGTAAAACAGAGGTATAATAAAATGGTTTAGCAGTAAGCGTGTATGCAATATGAAAACTATTAAATTTGGTTTGAAATTAAATTGATCAAGTGATTATTTGCTTAAAACAAAGAATTTGATGATGATGATAAGTTAATAATATTAATTGATAGCATGAGAGTTGCGGCTTATGTAAGAATATAGGTTAAAAGTTTATAAAGCATATATTATTTTGTAATAGAGCAAAGTCTTTTATCTCAAGTTGCATTAAGGTATAAGTTGTAGGTTAAGTGCACTGTTAGCACGGTTAGTGGATCTAAAATATTAATATGATTAAATAATAATCTAAAATGAGAGAAAAATCAATTATTAGGCAATATTATAAAATTTATAATTACTTGTTAAATCCAATAATTATACAACTCCAAGAGAGCTGATTGTAATAATTTATGTTAAAGTTTAAAGGATGTGTGTATTTAATAGAAATAGTATTGAATTAATAAAAGCTTAATTAGACAATATGAACTATATATAGTCAAATTAGATGGTACATGTAATATAGCCTATTATCTAGGTTAATAATGTTAAATTAGAAGTTTTTTTCAGTTTATACCTATTAGAGTGCCGAGCGCGATTTACAAAAAAATGTTAATGATTTTAAATGGGAGATATGGATTTGTGCTTCAAGCATTAATACCGACATATGCTTGTCCACTATGCTGAGGTGGCTGTTTGTGGAGTTTCTTCTTTTGGTTGTTGATTTATAGAATTAGTAATGGTTTCCGCAGCCCCATTTTCAATAGCAGCTTGATCTTTAGAATCTTCTTTATCATTAACATTAGCAGCGGAGTCTATCTTAGTTTCTGGAATGTTGCTTGGCTCAGATTCTTTTGGACTTAAAATAGAGTCTGAAGCATCCTCAGTCTTAGGTTTTTTAGAAGGAGAAAGAGGACGCGATTCTTCCTCTGTCGGATCTTCTTCAACTTTGTGCTTTAAAGATTGTTTAGGTTCATCAATTTCCATAGCAGAATCCTGAGTGGACTCTACAGTATCTACAGTACCATTAGTTACGGCATGAGAAGAGTCCTTAGATTCGGGCTGAGATTTGGGTTCAGTATCAGGTTTAGACTCTGACTCAGGCTGAGATTCACGCTCTTTCTCAGATTCCTTTGGCGCAGATTCAACTTCTTTATCATTATCTTTTTCAGGCACAGGTTCTGACTTAGTTTCTTCAACAGCTGGCACTTCAGCTGAGGCAACAGGCTGACTAACTTCATTTTGCTTAGACTCAGGAGCAGTTGGAGAAGAAATGTCCTCAGATGGCTGTGGGCTTTTACGATGGTCATCAGTAGTTCCGTTATTGTCAATATGGTTATCTTCAGATTTTGGCTCAGCTTGAGTTTTGTCTTTAGAGGATATTTCGTCTTTATCTTCAGTTCCATTGATATGACTATTGTCTCCATGAGAAGATCCTTCAGGCTGTTCATTAATGATACCCTTGAACTTTTTAATTAGCATATGGGATCTCTCAATGATTCTCTCTTGCTGTTTATTTTCAGGGCTATTACGGACAAGATGGCGTAAAAGTTTGCCAATTTTACTTTCCTAAATTATAAGATATTAGATATACCATAAATAATGTTGAAAATAAGCTTACCTGTATAATAGCTGCATTGAGAGGGAATTTTTCAACTTCGTCTAAATAGTGTTCAATAGAATCAGAATCCTAATATATAATATAAGAAATTGATTTTGCGAAACAGTATTAATATATACCTTCATCTTTCCTTAAGAGCCGCTCTTTGCAAATTATGTCTAATATGTACCATAGCTAAAAGAGAAACAGAAAAATTAGTCAAACTATTAAATAAAATTAAATATGTCTTACATTTAAGTAACTGTTCTTGATCAGCCTCTGGCTGTGTGTCGTTTGAAGTGCCAATTTCTTCTTGTTCAGCAATATCTTCAGTGGACTCCTTTTCAACAGCTTGTTTTTTAGCTTTGGTAGGAGTAGATCTAGTATTAGCTCTCTTGCGCAGTTCTTGTTTTGTTGATGTTTTAGCTTTGCTCCTTTTTCCAGCTTTAGTCGATGTTTTGGTTTCGGATTCGGATTCTTCCTCGGAGCCGTTAATGGAAGTACCAAGCTTAGAAGGTTGAGTAGCTTGTTTTAAAGCTTTACAAAACAAAGCACCTTTTTTGGTATTAGTGGATAATTCATGTAAATGAGTATTGAAATCTTTTAAGCAATCTCTTCCAAACCAGCCGCTATAAAATATATTATTAGGAGGAAAAGTCGAAAAACTCGTATATAACTTACTAGTCTTCAGAGCCATAGAAAAACACTGGCCAAATTGGATTTGGACGGTTTGGTTTTTTATCTAATACAATTTGAGGAAGAGTTTTTTCTTCTTCAATCTAAATTGTGATTAATTGAGATCTCTTAAGAAAGGTTAATTTGTATAAACTTACTCTAGCAGGCCACCAAGGGTAACCTTTGAGTTTAGCCCAGACATTAGATCCGACGGGGTATTCTTGAGACATGCTTAAATGTAAAATAAGCTGAACTTAATGAAAATTGATTTGACTGAAATTAATTGAAGGTAAGGGGATAGAGATCTTTTTTGAAATAGCGTTGTGTGTTTATATTATAAATAAGCTGTAAAGAAATAATATATTTAATTAAACTTTTAAACTTTTAATTTTTTGTTATTATACCTTTTGTATTGAATTACAATTGTAAGAAATAAAAAGGAAATTAGATTAAATCATTCATATATCTTCCATCCTCTCTTTCAATGACAAAATTTTTTATAAAAATTTTTATTAAAAATTATTAATTAACTCCCCCAATAATTGTCCTAATTGGTCGGATTTAAATTTAGCCCATCTTTCTTTATTCTAATTGGCTGATTGATGTACTTAGATTCAGTAGTTATTTTATTTTTGATTCTATTCATGTTGAATTAGAATTCAAAGGGGTTAATAAAGGTTTCAAGTGATTGGATGAATCTGATTTTCTTATTGGATTAGAATTTCATGCTTAGTTTTCACACTGCAGACCAGTGGAGTGTGCATCTTCTATTCACTAACCACGCTATACTAAACCAAAGACCCCTGCCGTGTATTAGCTATAGGTAATGAATTTTTGTGTTATATACCAGCTTGCATTTGTACGAGCAAATATGAAATCTAATTTGATTTCTGTTGGAGTTTTTTACTTTTATTTTCAATAAACCAAGGATCCTGATGACGTGATAATATTATAGTCATATAATTAATTAAAGTAAAATTTCACTGAACTCCGCCTGAATCAGCTTTGATCAATTGCTCTAATTTTTGTTTAATTAGGCACTATCAAGGAATAGGCTTTATTCTGTCTAATAAGAGCTTTCGAACTTGCTTTCAATGTGATCTCTGAACCCTCAATAGTAATCTAAACTCTTCCTTTAACATCCCTCAATTTGCCTATTTAAACACTTTTATTATTAGATTAATGTAACATTCCATTAATTTGTCTAATTAAAATACTAATAGATAACTTATCCGAATTTTATTAAAATGAGTAATGCTATAATGTTCGATATATAGTTTATACCACTTTTTAACTGTATATATACTTGTTAATTTATCGAATGATTAAATTTTATTCAAAAATCCATCAATTTACTTCTATTTTTTCAAAAAGTTTAATTTGGCTAAATCTTGGAGAATGTTTATTTTATTTCAGTAGTTCAAAAAGCAGTCGGCGTATTTTTAAGCTAGCCGAATCAAATAGGCAATTTTTATAACAAATAATGTGGTATATTTGATTAGGCTAGTCTCTATCTGAAGCTTGGATTATTCTTTGTGAAGTTGATACCAACTGCTATCAGCTTAAATCAATTCTCAGATTATTATTTAATTAATTCTATATTACATCATTTAATCGTAATTTGTGTAATTCAAACATTATTTTACCTTCCCTGAAAATTTTATTATGTAAATATCTGTGATTAATACAAAAATTATTGGTATACAATTCATATAGATGATGAATTAAGATATATAATATAGTATTTTGACTTTTAACACCTTAGCTTTTCACAACCAAAACGCATGTTTAGTAGAAGTAATTTGCTATATATACTCCTATCTAAAAGTATGCAAATTAATAACACTGCTACGCCATATAATTGATAAGTTCAAACTATAAATAAGGTGTAACATATGGATAAAAGATCAGCACTCTTGATGTGCTATATAAGTTATATTGCATTGAATCAACTGATCTTTTAATAGATTTATTAAAAAGTAACGCCACCATTCTTTAAATAATGGTCTTCCTCAGGTGTGTGAGGTCTGTTCAAAATTTCGTTTCTATGAGGGAATCTGCCAAACTGCTCAATAACTTTCAAATGTGCTACTGCATAATCGCAAACACTATTCCAAAACTCATTCATACTCTAAAACCAATCAATATAGGCAATATGTGTATTTAATAATACTTACTTTATCCTGTTCTAATTCTCTAAATTCATTAAATTTGTCAACGCTAAGCCTTTGATCTTTCAAGTTTTCAGAATGCTCTAAAGGCTATTGAGAATGATTAATACATATATGATATATATGCATATAATTTATACCATTAACATAAACATTTTCTCCAATGCTGCATAGTCTTTCAATAATGGATCTACACCTAATACCTGTTTACCTATGAATACACATTAGCAGTGGTGTGATATTAATATATGCTTACATACTTATAGCAAGTGCTTTATGATCCCCTTCAAATGACTTTGGGGTATTTCTAAAAATATTCCTAGTAAACTGATCCAAAGCAATGGTGGCAGATAATACATTCTAACTTTAATTAATAGCAGACTCAATATAGATCATATGTATTACATTTGAATTAAACTCGCTCTTATTACTTAATTGATTAATTTGAAAATTATCAGATATCAAATAACTCACAGTTTGCTCAAATTCTTGCCTATTAAAGTTAGAATTGATATCAATAATTTAATATATTTTTACCTTATTGCAGAATCTGTATTTGTATCCTTTTTATACCATAATTGCATTAATTCAGCTGTATTAACCTTGGACTTTGGATAGCCTATAACTATATATTAGATCATTTATAAACACTGATTATTAATTTACCTCTAAACCAAAATTTATGAATTAATTCCAATTTACTCGCTAATTTCATCTTGCTCTTTTTTCAGTTTTAATATACAATAATTAAATACTCTATTTATATTAATTTAATTTATTCTATCAAATTTTGGGTTTATAATTGGATTAATAATACATGATATTAATAATCCCCATATATATTTATATTAGTCGTGCTTTGTATACTAAATATATTATATGTTATAAGCTGCAAAAGTTATATTTTATCTATTCTATAAGTATGATCTTTGATCACTTTATAGCAAAATTTAATAAAAAAGTATATAGCATAGATTATTATATATTGATATTTATTTTTATATTCATTGATTTCGGATTCAATATCACAACATCAATATAATAAATCCATCCAAATTGTGAGCTAGATTATTTCAAAGAGTTTAATATTAAATATGGTTTCTTCAGTATTAAAACAAGTGACATCCAATTAGATTAACCAAGAAGAGAACGTTTAATAATTATACAATTAATTAATTAATTTTTATTCCTTAATATTAGCCAAATTATTAAAATAACTAAAAATGCTATAAATATAGTGGAAGTGGAAATTAATATTAAAGCTAGTAAATTAGTTACTATTGATTGTATAGTTGAGTAAATGAAGTCTATTAAGCTTGAAATTAGAGTGGTTTCTTTAATCACTGCCATTATTAAACTATACTTATTATAATGAAGTTTGATTTTGTTTGAGTGTTTATAAATTTTATTTCTATTTATTAATTTATGGGAATTTTAACATGTAACAATATGATTATTTAACGAGTAATATATTAAATAATTTGCTGGTTAAATTATTGTTACTATATGAATATGTTTAACTTTGTTAGATAATTTAATATTGCTAAAAATTTGAAGTTAAAGCTACTACAATGTATAACAAGAACACGTATGAAATGATTTATAGTATAAATCTATGAAAGTATATGTTGATGATATATTATTTGCTTACTATATAAATATTAGCAAGGACTATATTAACAAATACTAATATTATCTTGCTGTTAATATCTGATTATTAAATTTGAGATAGCTAATCAGTATGAATAATTATAGCTGAATCGATATTGTTTATAACAGCAAATTAACAATTTTTAATTTAGGAAAATTATTATTTTTGAATTAATATACTTACAGAGACGTCATTAGTTTTCATTGGAACCTAATATATCAAGTACAAAACTTTGTCTTTTCTAGTGTACTATGTATTACTTGTGAATTAAACAATAAATAGCTGTTATAGTATACATAAGATTATCTCATTCATGAATTTTAATTTAGCTTTAGAATTTTTCAAGTTTCAAATAAATAAAATAATATTACTATAAATATATCATTTAATTTACTAATCAAGTTAGTAATCATATGTTAAAGTGTGTTCTATTCCAGAATTGGAGCGATATACTAGATAGATAAATTTTAATAGCTTAAAATTGATATATTTACATTTAATATAGAAGTAGCTGACAATATGTAACACTAAATAGTAGTTATAAAACTAAGTAGATTTACAACCACTTGTAGATATAAAAATACTACCTATAAGATTTATTGAAATATTACAAGAACTTTTTAGCAGTGGGGCTTCTTCCCTTATAATAGTTGTATCCTGATATTAAAATACCACAGAGAGCCAAGGGGATTATAAGGTAAGTTAATCGAGATACCAAGCTGTCAATCTTAGTCCATGAAGCCAGCTCTGTCAATATGAGAGTTTTGTAAGATTTTGCCTACATTGGTTGCAAGCTGGGTGATGGATGTTTTAACAGTCTCAAACTCTTTGTTGTCAGAGGTCTTTAAGCTATTAACTTGATCATTAATACTCTTAACGAGATCATGAACAAGACTAAGCTTTCTATTAACTTCGTTATAGTCACCGCTTCCTTGGTTAACTCCATTGTTATAGGATCCAGGAATATTGTTTGAGTTATTAGGAATTCCAGATCCAGAAGTGCTGCCTGATGTGCCAACTTTGTCTAATTTAGATTGAATTTGATCGAGCTTGGAATTAATAGAGTTGATAGATTCAATTAACTTGTTCTGAGCTTGAATTACTTGATCTAAATTTGTTATACTATCACCTTGTTGCTGTCCTTGGTTGTTAATCTTATCCAAATGTGATTTAATTTCTTCCATTTTCTTACGAAGTTCAGCAGCTGTAGCCTCGCCATCTTCAGTAGATATAGACTCAGATTCTTCTTTTTCATAGTCAGGAGGATTCAAATCGTAGAGGTCGAATGATAAGAGGTCATGGTCGTCTGCTGGTTGGGTTGAAGATGCAGAGAATCCAAAGTAATACCCAGTAGGCAAGCTAATATCATTGGCATTGAAGCAAGGTAAATATTTTTTACCTCCGTTATCAATGTCAGTAGCAAGAGAAAGTTGATTATTCTTGTATGTAACTTTAACAAATACAGGGTTTGGTGTATTTCTGAAGTTTTGATAACATCCACCAAACATCTTCTCGAAAACTTGTGAAGAGTTGGAGACTGAAAGGTTCCCGTCATTTAAAATACCAGCAATGAAAGGGTGAGGTGACTATGATAATGATAAGTATTAAGTGTTAACAAAATTAATGATAAAATTACGTTATATAAATCATCGTAAGTATCCTGGAAAATAGCCAAACCATTCCACATATCTTGGTTACCCATAATGGGACCTAAAACACCGCGCTCTTCAGTATACCAGAAAGCTAACCCTTCTCTTCCATGCGTATCTCTACCAGAAATTTGGAAAGAGTATATGGCTTCCCAATCCCTATAAGGATTGGCTTCAGTTGACCAAAAAGAGCCTCTACTTCCGGGTACACTAGTACTCAATCTGATGAGCTCATTAGAAGTAAGAGTGCCTATTTATAATTAGTGGGACTGCCAAAATACTGAATAAAAAATCTCACCTTCAAAATTTTCCCAGTTAGGAATTTTGCCATGTATCATAAAGGGTCTCTTAGCAGAGAAGTTGTAGTCGTGTTTCTTTGGGATGTCTTGAGCAGATAATAAGCTGCAAGTCAACAAACTGAAAATCTTAATAACTGACCAGTTCATTTTTACTTTGGATAACTATAAATATTATTTTTACTGCTTAATAAAGATTATAATTTATATTAATGAGAAAGTAATATCAAAAGAGTGAGTATGATAATTACTAGGTAAAATGTTAAATAACTATTTGGAATAAACTTATATTTAAGGGGTATACTAACCACCTATGAAATTTGATGACGATATTACATGGGACTATTATTGCACAAATTATTGGCAACGCTGAGGTGACTCTGATTTGCATATAAATTTATGGGATTTTTGAGTTTGGAGAATTAGATCATAATGTGTGGAGATTTAAGGTATTTTTCAGATTATTATTAAAAGAGTTTTAAGTTTAAAACTTGAGCATGTTAGTAGCATTAATATTTACTTAGCTATATATATTGCTAATTTTTAACAAATATATCATTATAGCTCAGATAAATTTTTAGCTTAATAGAATTATCATATAATAAACGCAAGTGTGTGCATTGTAAATTATTTCAAAAATAGGTTGTAATAATAACGTATATTTAAAACTTTTCCAAATCTTCAAATCTAAAGAAATGAAACTCAGGTACTGTAATGATCAATGTAATAGGTAATATTAGTTCAACATGTAATATTTTGATTGTTACCATCAAATAAATTTTTGCCATTTTTTCTAAATTCTATAAGTTTCTATTAAAATCCATTTACTAAATCTAAAGTTCAGGTAAAAAAACGGGAAAATCTAATTATTATACCATAATTAATAAATTCAGAATTAGTAGTAAATTTAATGCTAATTTTTTGTTTAATTCATCTTTATTCTATAATCCTTGCTATTTATTTAATAATATATTTTTAAACATATAATAATCAAAATAACTAAAAATGTCAAACAGCGAAAGTAATTATTGGTGTTATCAATGTCAATTGGAAATTGCTCCTTTAATGGTCCCAAATCCCACTTGTCCTTGGTGTAGAAATGACTTTGTAGAAGAGGTAAAATTCTATTCCCTATTTTATTTCATATTAATTTTAACCTGGTTTTTAAGATTGTAGAAGGAAACGATCCTAGAGATTTTATGGAGCAAATAAACTCTAGTGAACAAGAAGACGAAGCAGAAAATCAAAATTATACCTCTAATAGCTCTGGCTTAACTAATTTAATTCAACTCCTATCACAAATTCAAAACTTTCCAAATTTTGAAAATAATTCCAGTGAGAATAATTTTAATAATTTAGAAAGTAATGCGCGGGAGCGCGGTGTAAATACAACTACAACAACGACCACTACCACTGTCAACAGCGACGGAACCCACTCCGTTGAAACTACTATTGAAGAAATTAGCAGCGAACCTGAAGAGCCCGCTCAAGATTCTAGAGTCGAATCTTTTTTAAATTTTATCAATTTAATTATGAACAATGGTGAAGCTCGCTCTGAAACAAGCTCCACTATAGAGCAAATTGATGGTATTATTAATTAAATAGGAGCAATTTGGATTTTACTAACTTAAATATAGGAGAACCAAGACCAAGAAACGCGCCTAGAGCTACAATTGTCACTATTAATAGCGAAAATGGAACTACTACCACTGCTACCACTACAGTAGACCCAGAGTAAATTTAAAATAATATAGTTATTTTTAAGTATTTATATTTCAATCTAGCGCAAGCGAAGAAGATATTAGACCCAATAACACTGTTAGAGGTGTAGACTCTTTATATCAACTTCTCACCAATATGTTGGGCAACCCTGGAGATTATGCAGTTGGTCCTAATGCTATAGACGATATTGTGACTCGTCTAATGGATCATGGATCAGACGGATCAATTAATAGAGGTGCAGCAGAAGATGTAATCAATCGACTAGCAAAGCGAATTGCAACCGAAAAAGATCAGTTTGGAAAAGCTGAATGTAGTATATGTACTGATAATTTTAACTCTGGAGACTTGCTAATAAGCTTGCCTTGTGAGCACGAATATCACTCCGCGTGTATTGAATCTTGGCTTAAGTTAAATGCTACTTGCCCAATATGCAGATACGTTATAACTGAGCAAGATGTTGAAACCGATGTGATATCGATTGATTAATGTCCAACTATATAACAACTCACCAACAAAATGCTGTAATCTATCACATATATATTCCAACTCTTCTTCACACAGTTTTTCTCTAAAATTAATTTGGTCATATACAAAATACCCAATCAACACACCTAGTAAATACAACCTTTTATATTATTCACATATTTGCAAAAAGCAAGCACTTCAAAATTAATCTAAATTAATAAATTAAACTATATTTTGTTATAAAGCTCTCATAAACTGCGATTACAAGAGGTTAATACTATATACTAATGATACTCATTATATTATCTATTGACGTGATTTGAGCACAATCAAACTATTCCATTATTTTACTCTTTTTAGCTTAGTTAATTATTAATAATTTAAGCTCTAAATATATTAAAAACTCATCAAAAATT
>KQ964432.1:9926-23316 GCA_001566745.1 Conidiobolus coronatus NRRL 28638
ACAGAATTTCCCTGATTTAACCAGAATCTCTCATATTGTAAATACCGATTAGACTTACTATTTTTATATTTTTACCAGATGATAAAAATTTCGACTCAACAAGTTTTTGTTAGTATAGTCACTCATTAATTTAGTAAATATTGTACTATAACTTTAAATCTTGTTTAAATTTTAATTTATACTAAATTAACAGATATTTGCCAAATACTTTGATTTTAAAAATTGTATTTAAAAATCGTTTGAGCTATTACAATTTGATCTAAAACATATAAATATTAAAGAAGCTAAACTGATTAAAACTTTATAAATTGAATGATTAGAGTAAATTTTAATTTCCCTAAATAAAAAGGATTTAGCATTTAAAATAAACAATCTTGAGAAAATAATATATAAATCTTAGAATATGCTTTTAAATGATAATTAAATTATATGTAATTAAAATTAGTAGTATTACATATAAATAAAATATAATATATGCTGAAAATTATAAGATTACTTAGGCGAATTTGATTGAAATATATTTATAATATTCTATATAGCATTCACTTGCATACACAAATAATTCATTTGATAGTAAAAAATTTTTAATAGTAGATTCTAGAAAATTAGATGAGAAAATAAATTTTAAAATAAATATAAACTTAGCTTCAATTTATTATATAAGCATTATTCATATTTGATTTGTTAAGGAAAGTGCGAGTTTCAATATTAACTGATATTGCATAATCATCTAAGCTATGAAGCTATTAACCTTTAATTTATTGAGCCAATTTTAATTTGATAAAGCCAAGATATTAATTATAACCCTATTATTACATTATACATCATATTTGCGTTACACAAATAAAAAATTGTATACAAAAAGAGCTGAGTATATAAAATTGACAATTATTGGAAAATTAATTTATAAATAGGAAAAGTGAAAAATTTTAACTGCATTTTAACATGTAGAAAAATATTCTAAGGCAGTTATATAGCAATAATATTGAAAAAATAATTATAATTCAAGCCTACCAGCAACAAACATTTGATATATGCAGCAATAATATAATAGTTTTTTATAGTTTTATTTAATAAGCTAAAAAAAATTTATATTAAATATAATTAAAATAATATTATGCTAGTGAACAGCATTTAAAGGAATATCATTCTGACATTTGAGTTGGCGATCTTCAAGATCTTTCTTCATGTGGTACCTATTATTAATTCGGTAATATGCTGACCTAAATGCACTATGAGTAGACGGATCAATAGCAAATGCAATACCAGTTAACAATCCAGACAACCCTAGAGTAACATTTTTTGCAATTGTAAGCTGAATTAGGAAAGTTCCAAAAGCAGCAAAAATAAGGAAGATAGCTTGAATTGGGAGAGTTATGCAAGCTGATAGAGGATATAAAAAGGATCTAACAGCCATTTTCCTGCGTTCCATGACAAGTAAAGCTTGATCATCTCCCTGACCTGTTAGTGTAGCAGAGAATACATTAATATACTTATTCAAGTTACGGTGGCTAGCTATAGTTGTAAATAAGCCTACTAAGCAAGTTATTAAATCGGTAATTCCCATCATCAGTCTAAAGGTTTTGTTCATAGTTTCGCTATCAGCACCTGGGATACACACGAATTTATTTTCCTTTCCAATAAATGCCCCAAAAGACCAGTACATAAAAGTAAAGATAATAACCATAACAACGGTAACAATCCAGGTATATAATTCAATTCTCAATGTTGATTTCTTTAATAGTACCAAACTTCTATAGAGATGGAAGCAAATGGCTATATTTATGAAGTTGTAAAAAGTTCTTGAAAAGACTCTAAACCCATTTACCACTGCACAGAGCTGAGATCCAGGTTCTAGCCATTCATTTGCAGAAGCGTAAATTTCACCAATATGGGCCAATATATCTGCGACTGCAAGTGCAGCAATTAAACGAACAGTCAAGCTGCTAGCTATTCTTTTATTTATAATCCCAAGTCCTATGATAGAAAAGAGGACAAGAATCGCGCAAGCCAGGCCAATTGGCTGAATTACTAAGTTTACTAAATCGTTGATATTCATTGCAAATAATAAAATTTGCTATTTCCTACCTACTATTTATATTATTTTAAAATCTCACATCTACTTAGATAAATATAAATAGAAGTTTTTTTATAAACAAATCTATCTAAAAAATCTTATACGACTAAGAGTGTTTATTTGGTATTATTGAAAAATATCCAATTTCTCCAATATTCACATTTCATACGAATAATTAATACCACTATAAAATAATATTTAACAGACATATAAATTCTCTTTTAACACTTTAATATTTATAAAATTAGCTTAGTTTGGGAAAATTGAAATATATATTGTTATTAAATTAATATTATTAATGATGTTTTTGTATTTATTTTATTTTTTATATTATACTTTTAACTCTTAAAATATAATTACGTTAGAATGATATAATAAAGCCTGTTAAAGTCAAAATACGAATTGGAAATTTAGAATTAGTTTGACAATTACCAACTTAATATATGAGTGATTCTGGTTAAAGCGAGGAAAACTTGTCCAAAATTTTTTATAGGGCAACCTTAAAATTTTTCAATTATTATAATATATAGCGTATTAAGGAATCACGTTTTTTAGATATTGTTGGTAATATAGTACTTCAGTTTATTATTATAAAGTTTTCTCTTTAAATAATGGATATAAGATAATAAATAACTTATTTTAAAGTTAAAATTTTGAACTGAGCTCACATAAATTTAAGTCAAATTAACCAGAACCTCTCATATACTAATATCTTTAAGGAAATACCGAGCAGCATATTTTTGTACAAATTTAAAATTCCACATAAGAACATAAATTACTCCAAGAAGATGAAAAATAGCTAGACATGTAAATTCTTACACCTATATCGTGGGCTTAAAATTTACTATACTAATATAATATATATTTTTATCACTATAGCTCTGAATATTAAGTTAAATATTTATATAATGAAGAAATCTTAAAACACTAATAGACATAAAAGAAGCAAAAATCGCTAAAAGAATTGCGTGAAGTGTAGAATATAAAATAAATAAAAGCTTTACCTTTGGTTTAATTTGATATATTTACCTGCGCTATAGATTATGGTTTAAATAATTTACTGTTAGCTTTTCATATTGATTAGTTATATTGAGTTTTGAATAATTCTAAGCTATATCAATTTGAAAAAATAAACTAATCGTGTTTACTTGTAAATTGAGTTTAAATTTATTAATATTATTTGCAGATAAAAAAAATCTGTTTATTCTTATAATTTCTGATATAAGACTATAGTAATATTAAATTAATACGCATGCTAAAAAGTTAATATTTTGCTCGTGGTTTATATAGTAAAAATTTTATTTAAAATTAAGAGGATTATGGTATTGCATTTTGGATGTCATTTTGTCTGAGCGAGGGAGACATTCCATAAATTTTTAATCTATCCCTACTATTCTATCATTTAACATTTAGCTGTACTCGTCTTAAATCTGAAAAAAGATAAATAAATAAGCAAGGAACAATTAAAGTATTATTACTAATATAAATATATTTAATTTAAACTATTAATAATTTTGGGTAAATCTCAATAATATGAATCGCAAAATGTTTATATTCGAAAAATTATAAGATTTAATATAAAACCTCAGATATTAGATTATTAAAGTATATTATGTTTTTATAATGATTTAATAACATTAATTATAAAACTTTTATATAGATTTACACTCCTTTATCAGTTTGCTGTAAATATTTTATAGTGATATAGTGAAATTTAGAAGGTATTATATTAATATATACTATTATCTTTTTAGCAAATAATGCATGATGTTTATTAATACCTAGAAATATATCTTTAATGATTCGTAATATTATATTAGCTTATATATCATCTTGATTACCCAAAAAAACAAGAATATATCATTGTAAACATTATTGATGATATAGCAATAATATCATTTTGTAAATATTAGTTAATAAATTTCAATATTGAGAGTATAATTTATATAAAATATCTTATAAAATTTTACAAGTTAAATCTATATTAACTATATAATTCATATTTTTTATCCATACTATATAGAATTCTCCTATATATTGATTATATAAAATATTAAATTAAGAATTTGGAAACATATAATGCTGAGGTAAAGTAAAGCTAGGATTTATTATTAATGATTTTAACTTCAATATGAATTTAACTACTACTTATTTGCCAGATGAATATTAATTGTGCTATCACTTGTATTATTTTGAACTTTTTGACAACACATAGTATTTAATTTGATTAGAAAATAAGCTTCTCTAAAAGCCTTATGAGTTGCAGGATCAACGGCGAATGCGAGTCCAGTTAAAAGCCCAGATAATCCTAGAGTGACATTTTTTGCAATTGTTAATTGAATTAAAAAGTGATCGAATGCAGCAAAGATAAGGAATATAGCTTCAATTGGAAGAGTTATACAAGTAGCTAAAGGGTAAAGAAATGCTCTTTCAGCCATCTTCATACGATCTCTTTTAAATGTTTCCGGATCCTCTCCTTTGTACGAACGGGATTGTGCATAAGTAGCTATCCAATATTTCAAGCTTCTACGGCCTATAATAGCTGTAAATATACCAATTAACGCAGTTAACAGATCAGTAAAGCCCAGCATCAGTCTAAAAACTTTGCTCATGATTTTACCATCAGCTCCTGGGATGCACACGAATTTATTCTCCTTTCCGGTAAATCCCCCAAAAGACCAATACATAACAGTAAAGATAATAACCATAACAACAGTAACAATCCAGGTGTATAGCTCAAATCTCCACGTAGACTTCTTTAATAGTACCAAACTTCTATAGAGATGGAAGCAAATGGCTATATTAGTGAAGTCGTAAAAAGTTCTTGAAAAGACTCTAAATCCGTTTACAAATGCACAAAGCTGAGATCCAGGAGTAAGCCATTCATTTGCGGATGCGTATATCTGACCAATATGAGCCAATATATCTGCAAAAGCAATAGCAGCAATTAATCGAACAGTCATCCTGTTAGCTAATTCTTTGTTAATAATAGCTAGTCCAATAATAGAAATAAGGACAAGAATAGCACAAAACATGCCAATTGGCTGAATTACTAAGTTTATTTTATCATTAATGCTCATTTTTCCAGTATATAAGAATATATTAAATCTTACAATACCTATTTATATATGAAAAGTTAATAAATATATTTGTCCAGTAATCAGAATATTTACTCATATGTATATATAAAAATAAACAAAAGATTAATTTTTATTCCTTAAAGAGTTAGATTTATAAATACTTATCCATAGAGCTATATTTTTATTAAAAGTTTTTACTCATTAATACTATTATATATAATAAATATCTGTATATTCAGGGCTATCATTCAATGCTATACGTATTTCGATAAATCAAAAGAAGTTTAATACATTTAAGCAGTTGAAAATTTGATATAAAGGAATTTGTTTATAATCAGTCTATCACTATTATCTCACCTAAATAATTGGAATATATAAACATAATAAATATTTTAATCTATAAACTTAAAATAGTGAAGCTAAAAATCTTAAATAATTTTTTATTTATTATTATAATTAAAAATAATATTAATTTATTATATAATACGATTTAAGTAATACATATTTTGAATTATTACTTTGGTCATTATAAATAATTTAAAAAACTAGGTATATAATAATTTTTGATATAAAAATTATTTTTGTATGATTATTGCTTTCATGGTTTTAAAAAAATTTAATCACAATAAAAAATTATTATATACTTTTTATAAATTACAAATTTAATATTAAACTTATTTGACAATCAATATTATCATAGATGTCTATAGGTATATGAGTATTTTTTTAATATTATTTAATTCAGCATGAGTTTAATTTAGAAAAATTAAGGCTGTTCACTAAATTAGTATAAATTTATTATTCGGTATTATATTTAATTTTTAATTTATAAATATGAATCTCTTACGAGAATAGAAATTATTTTTCATCCAAATTTGTCCAGCTTTTTTACACAGCTAGCTAATGATACCATTTTAGGAAAGCTTAACCTTGGGTATAATAGTTATTTCTTCATAATTTATATTATCAACCTTCTGTGGATTAATAAAATATTTATTAATTTTTACATATATACGCCCATATATTTGAATTTTCTAATGGTTTAATATATTTACTAAATAAATTATATTATTATTACATATGTGTCAACTTTGATAACATCTAATAAGTAATATTCCCCAGATTCTTTAAACATATATTTATTAGATTTTCAAATATAATACTTTGTAAATATGCATCGCTTACTTCAAAAATAGTATTATATTATATAAGCATTTTTCTAATTGCCTAATAAATATAATATCAAACTTTTCTATCCAACTTCCTTAAAGTTAATTGAATATAATTTATCAGAATAAAGATGAAATCTATAATAGTTTTTGACTAAAATAGCTATAGAAATAGCGATCAGCTTATAATTTAACATTATTAACAAAATGATAAATACTAATTCCTATACTAATTTGTTTATTAATGTAATTTTTTCTCATCTAATATACATATATTTATTCTAGATATTTTTCACATTCCTATATCAGAAACTAATACACACTAAGCATAATTTGAATATTAAATTTAATATTTTTTAGATTTTTTAGATTTTTAAGGATATTATCTAAAGACGATTGTATTAAAGAAATAAAATTGAATAAATTGTGAGCTGAATATATAAAATAAAATAAAATATATGATTACTAACTTCATAAATAATTTGGCATTTAAAATAAACAATCTTGAGAAAATATTTTTTAGAGTTTAGAATATGTTTATCATGCGATATTTTTAATATATACATCTATTTAAAAGTAAAAATATTGCTTATTAATAAAATATGACCAGTACTAGGAACTTATTTGATACTAATCCACAGTAATTTAGTGAGTATATTTATGATATTCTATACAGAAATTCTTTGCAAAATAAAATATTTTAAAATATTTAATTTTGAAAATTTTATGTGAAAATAAATTTTTTACAAATTTTACTTCAATTTATAATAAAGTATTATTTATATTTGACTAGTTAAGGAAAATGCGAATTTCTATATTAATAATTTTAAATACCTATCTTGATTAACAAATAATCTATAGCTATATGGCTTGTTGAATTTCTAAGCTTGAAGTCATTTTTCTTCTGTCAAAAAGGTTGGAATCAAGGATAAAATTAAGATTTAGAGTATATTAGTTATGCTTTATTACGTTTATCATGACGATGCTTAAATACTAAGAGTTTGGGCCGATTTTGGGTCAATTAGAATGATCTAGACGTCGACGGAGTTGCGTTTCGGCGCGTTGGACAATTTCCATTCGCGTTCGAGAATGCGGCCATGTATTGCGACGTGAGAATAACTGGATTTAAGCCAGAAGCGAGGAGTATATTCTCTTAAATTTTCGCACTGATCTGAGACCTTCACACGGAGCCGTGTTCGTTTGAGTAAATGCGCCCAATGTGTCAAATTCCTAAAAATCTAATAAAAACTCAACACAGCTAATGAATATAAAAAGGTTCTAATTGCTGTTTTTCTGTGCTCCTTTATTAATAGATTAATGTAATTTCCTTGCTTGGTTAAAGGAGAAGAGAAGGTATTAATATACTTGTATAAATTAAAGTAGCTAATTACAGCTGTATTTATACCTATTAATACAGTTAACAAGTTAGTAATACTCAGCATCAATTTATAGACTTTGTTCAAAATTGGATTATCAGTACCTGGAGTGTATATAATTTTATATAACTTTTGGCTAAATGCTATGAAAGACCAGCGCATGACAGTAAAGATAATAACTATAAGATGTGCAATAATCAAAATATATAGTTCTAATCTCTATGTATATTTCTTTAGCAATATCAAGCTTTTATAGTGGTGAAAGCAAATAGCAATATTTGTGAAGCAGTAAAAAGTTATTGAGAGTATTCTAAATCCGTTTACTACTGCACAAAGCTGAGATCTATGAGTAAGTCATTCATTTGTAGAAGTGTAAATTTCACCAATATGAGCCAATATATCTGCAAAAGCAATAGCAGCAATTAAACGAACAGTCAAGCTGCTAGATATTCTTTTATTTATAATCCCAAGTCCTATGATAGAAAAGAAGACAAGGATTGCACAAGCCAGGCCAATTGGCTGGATCATAAGGTTTCTCGTTAGGGCTTATTATTTAAAAGGAACTAATTAATTTTTAACTTAATAGTAATCTATTTATATGATTTATTTGTATGATTTATTTATATGTAAATATAATATGCTCCACTATAAATAATTACATATGAGAGATTCTGGTTAATTTAGCTCAAATTTTGTATTAGCTCTATTCAAAATTTTAGTTTTAATACAAGACTGCTATTATCATATAGAGCTATTAAATAATAGAGAAGAGTTGTCAATATCATATTAAAACGCTGTACTAAAAATAACAACTAATAAAAGAGGTTGTTTAATACACCTTAATCATGTAAAGATCAAAAATATTATAAATTTGCTATATGAAAAATTATATTTAAAACGGGACAAATTTGACCAAAATTTTTTATATGGATTATTCGCAGTATTTTTGATTTTTAGTTACTTAAAGCTTATTAAAGAGTATCTTTTATTAGTCAAAATTGATAGTATAGTATGTTAATACGATACTATTATTAATTCTCTATTAAATAAGGACTATACACGATGAAAACTTGGTTATAAAAAAATTTAAATTTTGAAATGAGCTCTTATAAAATTTGAATCGAATTAACTAGAATTACTCATATAAAAAATTTTGGATAAAATTTCCTCGATTTAACCAGAATCTCATATATGTTATAATTTTTTTAAAATCTCAATACAAAAAATTTTATTTTAATATTATCGAATTTACATCTGAATATTTCTTATTATCCAAATTAGCGTATAATAAATTTGAAAAGAGCTTAATCCA
Source organism: Conidiobolus coronatus NRRL 28638 (assembly GCA_001566745.1). NCBI lineage: Eukaryota > Fungi > Entomophthoromycota > Entomophthoromycetes > Entomophthorales > Conidiobolaceae > Conidiobolus > Conidiobolus coronatus. Next base: position 18,941 of record KQ964432.1, read on the forward strand.
CGTGTATTTTCTGAGATGTAAAGATAAATGTTTTTTAATAAAAATATAAAAATAAAGTCTACTTATTAATAAGTATCTTATAAATTTTATATTTATCTCTTTTAGTAAATTTCAGCTATCATATTTAGTAAAGGTAAATTACTCTAGACAGCGTGTAAACTTTGGCTCTAATCTCTTAGAACCTATCTGAGTGGATTTGGGTCTTAATATTATTTAATATATTATTTGTTTTGTAATAATTGAATATATCATTGAATATATTAGTTGGCAAAGTTCATTTAACAAATATAGTAGGAAATTTTTTTACTAATAAGTTTAAATTAATAAAATGATTTTACTCTGTAATAATCTAAATAGCATAAATTAATATTTTATAAAACAAAAAGTATTTTTCTATAATTTCATTTGATTATACTAACGCCACACTTAACTTTGTTTTATTTATAATTTGCATACTTATTATTTAGTAACACATATATAAATATAACTTTATATTATTTTAATAATATTATAACACAATAAAACACATCTTGGATACTTAATTAAAATATTTAATATTAAATGTAGCAAAGTGTTACGTTTTTAGACTCCCTAGTTTTCCCCAAAAGTCTGAATAAATGATGATATTAAAGATAAAATATTAGATAAAGTAAATATAATATTCTTTATTAGTTCATTAAGCTTGGTATAAATACTGATTCCAAAATCTAATATTTGACCTAATTACCACAGCTTAACCAGTTTCAAGGTATATGAATGACTAAAAGTCATCATATCTTCTCTCAAGATCCACGCAATTTTTTCATATTGCGAATATAACATGTTTAAACTACATTTAACTACCTCTCTAAATTCTAGAATAATCCTTTATAATCTGGCTCCGCAATTGAAAACATCACCATTAATATAGTCTAACAATTCATAATAAATAAGTTACACAATGCTAACACAAAGTAATAATCATTAATTTTTTAAGTATTATAATGCACTTCTAATAAATTTATTTTAAAGATATACTCTTGTATTGAGCTGCAATGGTATATAACGATTTAGAGGTACTAATGATTATTTAATATCAAATAGTAACAATATTATATTGAATATAAAAATCTAGCTTTTACTTCCCAGGTAAAATCATATATATCTTAAAATATTACTTTATTTTTCACATATTTCTTTTAAAATTGCATTATATGAGTAATTCTGGTTAAAAAAAGGAAAATTCGTCGAAATTTTTATAGATCAAATCTACAATATTTTTGTTTTTTATATGTTTAAATCGTATAAAAAATCTCTTTTGTTAGTTAAAGCTGGCGAAACAGTGTTTTAATATGATTTTATAAGTTAATCTATTCTAAATAAGAGCTATATTAACTAACCCTATAATTAGAATCTTGTATGCTCCTTAGCTATATAAAATGAACTAAAAATTGCCAATATGATTATGAATTGTTAATTTTAGCTTTAGCTCCTATTTCAGATATCTCGAAATTAAGCAAAATATATCTACTTATATCTATATGAGTATCTGTTCTCTTTATAATATTGAATACAGAATATCTATTACTAATAGCCGAATTAGTTTTAACTAATATACTAATTATAATATAAACTACAAATATAATGCAGCTTATTATAAGTTTATTTAGCTGGATTTTTTAAAATTGTATTAATTCACACATTTAACTGTAAATCTACCCAAATAATAAATGATTACTAATTATAATTAATTTAAAAAATTTGAGCTTAAGACGCTAAAATTTATTGATATTATGATTTAAGTTGTTATTATCACATTGATACCAATGCAAACAAGGTATATTCATTGATATTAATACATATTAACTGACTTACCATATATTTTTGTAACATAGCTTCTTAAGTTATAAGCTTTATAGTAGTTATAATCAGATTAATTTATTATAAAATATGCTAATCAAACCCTTTGGTTCTTAAATCATACTATTAAACATTGTAAAAACTAAGTAAAAATATATAATTCACATCAAATATAGTTAAAATAGATTCTCGACTAAATTTTAAATTAGTTTAAAATATTCACAAATTATAAATATTAAAAATATAATAAGTTGCTTTAGTTACAAAACTTTCCTATTCCCTAAATGGGCACATATTTATAACAATAATAATATTTGAATAACTAGCAAATATTTATTTATTTATTTATGTTTTATATATATATGGACGCCAAAGGGATTCAATGTATCACAAAGCTTAAATTTCAATTAGTTAATTTAATTAAACTAAATTATTACTGAAATATTAATGTAATTATTAAATGCGATATACCCTGTTATTAAGAAAAAATCCCAAAATAATATTAATTTAAAATATACATTGGACTTATGTGTAAATATTATTGTTTAAAAATCTATATATATTTTTTCTGATATGAGTAGTATAACTATATTCTACATAATATAAAGAAATATTAGTAGCCTATATCTGCTAGGATGAAGATTTAACTTATCTCTTATTGATAAAAATCAGTTTTTAATATAATACAAAATTATTAAAGGATTTTTATTGATATAATACATTTAACATTGATTTTAATAAGATATCTGTATAATGAATCACTAATAAAAACGCATATTACAGATAATAAATAATTACTATTAAAAAGTTAAATGTATAATTTATGTTATTGAGTAGAAGTTAAAGGAATATCGTTTGAATTATTGAATTGGTGATCTTCAAGATCTTTCTTTGGGCTATTCCTGTATTTAACAAGATAATAAGCAGATTTAAATGCACTATGAGTGGATGGATCGATAGCAAAAGCAATACCAGTTAACAATCCAGATATCCCGAGTGTAAGGTTTTTGATAATTGTAAGTTGAATTAAGAAGGTACCAAAAGCAGCAAATATAAGGAAGATAGCTTCAAATGGAAGAGTTATGAATGCAGCTAGAGGATATAAAAAGGTTCTAAAAGCCATTTTTCTGCGCTCGTTGACTAGCAAATCTTGATTATCTCCTTGTTCGGCTAAAGTAGCAGAAAATACATTAATATATTTGTTCAAGTTGCGGTGACAAACTATAGTCGTAGTTATGCCTATTATAGCAGTTAACAAATCAGTAAACCCTAACATTAATCTGTAGACTTTGTTTAAAGTTGGGTCATCTGCACCTGGAATGCATACATTTTTGTATAGCTTTCCACTATATGCTCCAAAATAGCCGTACATAACAGTAAAGCCAACAACCATAATAGCAGTGAAGATCCAAATATATAACTCAATTCTCCAAGTGGACTTTTTATATAGAACCAAAGTTCTATAGAGGTGGAAGCAAATAGCAATATTTGTGAAGCAGTAAAAAGTTCTTGAGAATATCCTAAATCCATTTACTACTGTACAAAGCTGAGATTCTACAGGAAGCGATTCATTTGCAGAAGCGTAAATTTCGCCAATATGAGCTAATATATCTGCGAAAGCAATAGCAGCAATTAAACGAACAGTCAAGCTGCTAGCTATTCTTTTATTTATAATCCCAAGTCCTATAATAGAAAAGAGGACAAGGATTGCGCAAGCCAGGCCAATTGGCTGAATTACTAAGTTTACTAAATCGTTGGTATTCATTATAAATAATAATTTTGTGATTACAAATAGTACTATTTATATTATTTTATAATCTTATATTTAATTTAATAGATATAAATAGAAGTTTTATTACAAACACTATCTATAAAATGCTTTATCAGCAATATAAATGTTTATTTGGTAACATTGAATACATCAAATTTCCTAATATTCACATCTCATAAGGATAATTAATTGTGTTAGATAATAATATTTAACAGTTACATATATATTTCTTTTACACTTTTACATATTTGTATATTTAGCTTAATTTAGGAAAGCTGGAGTATATATATTAATATTGAAATGATTCTGTTTGTTTATCATGATATTATATATATTTATAAAGAACTTGTATTTTAACGTTTAACTCTTGTAGTGTTCAATCTTATCAAATGATTTAATCAAAATTTTATAAGTTAAATATGAATTAACACATCCATAATATAAAGTTTAAAATCTATACAATTATATGTATTATTATTGTTTTTAAGGAAATACCGAAAGGTGTGAATTTTATTGTAATTTAATTTCACATTGGAACAAAAATTACTCCAGATAGAGGAAAAATAATTAGACGGCTAGCTTCTAATAATTCATAAGCCAAATTACAATACTATATTTATTTTTATAATATATTCATTATCACTACTACATTTAGTATTATAAATTATATAATTATATATTTTAAAGAATTTCAACTTAATAAACATAATTCAAAAAACACGCTACTATAATAAAATGAGTACGAGTGTGTAACATGTTTAAAAAA
>KQ964432.1:72280-83321 GCA_001566745.1 Conidiobolus coronatus NRRL 28638
TTTGTAAGAATATATTAAACTTTAAGTGTTTAGTATTAAGATAGTATATTAAATTTTTTGAATATGAAATTTACAGCACTAATAATTAATAAAGAAACAACACAGAAATATCATAATTAAATATTTCTGTCTATTAGTTGATAGAAAAAATTAATTAGATTTCGTATATATTATTATTAAAATATTTATAATGTTGCTAAAAATGGTATTATATTTAATTGCTTTTAAATCGCAAGGTATCTTAGCTTCCTTCCTTGATTTAGGTTGATAAAAATAACAATATTGATTTTATTTTTATCTCTTACTATATTAAGATGTTTTATCTAAAGCAATATAATACACAACTATTGAAAATTTATTTTGCAACAATTAAATCTTTTTTAATTAAATACAGTATAATAAAGTTTTCTAATAATTTTACTTATATTTTAAATGTCAAAAAAAAACTAAAAAATTAATCCACATGATATTAATAGGAGATTAGTTAATTTTTTATTATTAGTAGGTATTCGCACTTTTCGAACTAAAATTTTTATGGGGGAAAGATGGCACGAAGCCATATATTAAAATAGATCAGTTGATAATTAGTATATAAAAATATCAACAAATATTCAAATAAATATTGCTATATCATAATTAAATTTTAAGTTATTAAAGTTTTTAGTCTGACGCTATTTTATATTTGGAAAATAGAGCAAAGATTTACCCACCAAAAGATAAATTTTGTGTATAAGCTATGTTATAATACCTATGTAAAATATAATGATCCTCTATTCTTAGATAATAAATGAATAAATTTTTGCATGTAATTAAAGTGATTTTTATTAAATTTCGTAAAAATAAACACTTTTATAGTTAATAATATTTTAGTCACATACAATATTGAGAACTTATATGATAATAAATCATGTTTTATATTATCTAATCAACTCATCGGTAAATAAATCAAAATCATGATTATAAAATCTAAGTCTAAATATGACTCTATAAATATAATGAAAAAAATCATTCAATATATTAAAGTGAAAATTTAGGAATTTTAAAGCTATTAATTCTTTGTTTTAAAAAAGTGATGAAGTTAATTAAACGTCATAAGAATATTTTAGAAAATACGCCATATTACAGATTCCAGTTAGGTCAATAAAATTTTGATCAAAACATTTTATACTAAATATCTACAATATTTTAGATTTTTATTTGTTACCATCAAATTAAAATATCATTATTCTTAGTCAAAGATGATGATATGTTGCTTTAAAAATATATGGTCAACTCTAATCGATTAAACAATACTATATTCGATATAACTCACTTTTATTAAAATTTAAATTTTGAGTAGGTTCATCAAATTTGAGTTAAATTAACTACAATGACTGGTATTTAATTTGCCACAAAATAATGAATCCATAGATTTACGGATTGATATTCAAGGAGTGAATAGCTGAATATTTTATAAACAATAAAATTATCAATGATAAATAAACTTAATATGGATTTATTGCTATGTATTGTTCATGTTATCAGTAGAAGATTACACAGCTTTAAGTTATGATTTTAATAATACTTTTTCATTTTTTACATATTATATATTTTAGATTATTTTTATTTAGATACTGTTTAAAAAATTTAGTGGTTATATTTTATTTTGATAGTTCACATCCTTTATTGTATTTAATACTAGGAAGATTATTTTATTTATTTCAATGATTTTTTATGCAAACTAACTAAATTCAAATTTTAGTCTATTTAGAATAATGGGTAATTTTTTATTTGTATTTATGGAGCAAAATAGTGCGGGTAAAATAGGTATTCTTAAATAGATCATTTTTATGATAATGTTGAGCTTAGATTAGAATTTTGAATATTCAAGATATATTGTTACAAGAAATATAGTATACTCTATTTTGTTATGATAAGGTTAGACAGAGTAATGAAAAATATAAGCAACGATTATAGCACAAAATATTAAACTAAGATGTGAATATTAATATAAAAAATTAAACTATCAATTTCACAATTCCTACAAGTTCAACTAATTATATATCCATAAGAAGATGCAAGTAGGCTAATTAATATATATTATTTATAGATACTTAATATTAATTTTTAAATCATTTGAAATAAGAACAGAGTTATTTAACTTAATTTTAAATTGATTAGCCTTAGTATATCATCCTATAAATATCTTTAATATTATATATTATTAGCCAAACGCGATCCGTTAATTATATCCCTTTCAAAAAACTTTATTATTGAATTTATAATATTCACAATTTTATAGTTTATTAAACTTGGTGATTAATAATATTTATATAACTATCTCAGTATAATTTTCAAATTTTTTTCAAAAATATAGAAAATTCTAATATCTTATAAAAGTTTACTATATCATCTCCGCATGCAATAATATTATTATCAAGAATAAAGTAGAAAATTTTACTATTTATGTATTAATGATATTCACAACTATTAAAAACTAAAACTTTTCTCTAATAATCTTAAATTTAAATTTGTGTGGAAATGTGATTAATATATCTAAGTGAATAATTAAAAATTTAGTGCTATGTATAAAATCGATTTTTTAGCCTTTATGAGGATTTTTGTGCAATTTGCATATGCAAGTACTATATGATTTAAGTATTGCATATAAAAAATTCATTATTTAAATTATTACAATTTTTTCTATTAGCATAGAGTATATTATTAGAGTATTTATTTGATAACTTATATTCCGGATTATTAAAATTTAATTTTTAAGATACAAATAGCTATAATATTTTAATGGTTAAATATAGATTGAAGTCTGGTTTCATATAAATAGACCATAATTCATAAAAACTTTTGGCAAGTGCAATATAATTTAATATGAATATTACCACTAGGATTGGTGTTATACTTCATCCCATTGGCATTTTTTGTTCAGTTCTTGTTCTACTCTCTATTATTTTCCTTACGGTAATTAATAGAGAGCTGGCTAATAGAATCACAGTTCGATTAATTGCAGCTATTGCTTTTGCCGATTTATTGTCTCACACAGCAGAGCTTTACGCTGCTTGGAGCGGAGGTCTTAGCCTCCATTCCAATCTTTGCCATGTAGTCAACGGTATTAGGCTGTTTGGAAGAACTTTCTATGCTTTTACTAATTTAGCCATTTGCTTTCATCTTTACCGAAGTTTAGTTTTATTAAAGAAATCTACGTGGAAATCGGAAATATATACTTGGGTTGCTACCATAATTATGGTGACTATATTTACCGCTATTTATGGCTTCTTGGGAGCATATACTGGAGTTAAGCGCAAGGTAGGATGTAATCCTGGAGCCGATGATAAAGTTTTAAATGGAGTGTTTTATTTTTTAGCAGGAACTGTTGATTTGATAACTATTATAGTCGGCTTATTTATAACTATTGTGGGTCACAGAAGCTTAAACAAGTGGATCAATACATATGCTGAAGCTCGCTCCAACCAAGGCATGGACCAAGTACAATTCAAAAGAGATCGCAAAAAAATGGCAGAGAGATCTTTCCTTTATCCCTTGTCCACTTGCATCACGTTACCAGCCGAAGCTATTTTCCTTTTCCTAAACGCTTTTGGAATATATATATTCGAGCTAAGTATTGTAATGGCAGCTACAATTGGTATTTCAGGATTTTTGACTTGTCTCGCTTTTTCAGCTGACCCAGCCGCACATAAATCATTTACATCTGCATACTATCAAATCAAAACTAAATGGCTACACAGTCATCCTGTTAAGGATGATAGTAGTGAGAAAACGGTCAATATTCCTTTGGCAATGAAAAAATTACCTAATAAATAAAATAATATTTTTTTCTAAGATGAATAGTATTTAAAGTAATGTTTTTTCTATTTTTGTGCAAAATATTGATATATGTGTATGTTGCTATATGAGTATAATTTGTTCTAGAAGTATATCAATTCGCTTGCTATATATATTAGAATAGTTATATATCTAGAGAGGGTCCCCATAGCATCTAAAAACTATGTGTAACAATTGAGATATATACATAAATCTGATTTTATACAAACTATTATTGGACAATATATATAAATTTTTGCTAAATAACTATTCTTCTGTATATTAAATTAGCTAAATTAAATTCATTGTTATATGACATGATTAAATATACAGACTTCAACCTTTAATATTAATAAACTATTAATGTATAAATATTTTAAATACAGCGCTATTTTATTATATATTAATATAAGCTTTCTCGTATTATAATACATAGCTATTAAGTATACACAATACACCGATTACTAGGCTGTCATAAATATTAGTAAAGAATTTTATAATATAAATTGATTAAATCTTAATTCTATGCAATACAACTTGATACTATGAATATAAATGAACTCAATCTGTTAATATATATTATATAATAGTATATTTTAAAATTTTATGCTAAGAATAATATATTGCGATTTACTCTATAGTTAAATACTAAAAATCTTATAAAACTTCACTAATATATTATTCCAGATTTGCTATATTGTATAAATTTGCAAAACAATTACACCGTTTAACTAATAATCTGCAATTCATCATATTACAAGCTACACAGTTACTATTATATCCGCAATATATCAAAATATTTATTTATTTTTCTAAATATTTCCCATACTTTGTGGGTAAAATACATCTATGCTATTATTGGCTATATTAACTTGTACATATATCATAAAGATTTAATAAGTATGTGTCATCTTTGTATTGATATTTTAAAAGTTTTACAGTAATGAGAGTGCATTTTCTAGAAGTTGTCTCTGTTTCAATATATTCCGGGATGAAAAACATATCTTGTTAATTGCATTTAAATTTTACCACATTATACGTGATTGACTATATAGAAGTTTAATAAAATCAAAATAGCAATAAGTTTTAAATTATAGTTAGAAATAACTAAGATAAGTATGGGAATACGAGAAATCATTATTTAATCTAATTTAATGAATTAATCCATTTAACAAAAAATTATCTAATCTTAAAAATTTTAAGCATTTCATATGATTTATTTGGAAAAGTGGAAAAACTAATTATACTCTGGAGAAATAATTTTTATAAGTTATTTCTAATAAGAAACGAAATGGAGCAATTGACTTCTAGCTAGTTACAGATAAGAATGAAATAGCTGTTTACAAACTACATATCATGCAATGTACATATTATAAGCTATAATATACTTATGTTTTAACCGTATCAGATTATTAGAATATAAATATTTAAGATTATCTTTCCCTAGATGAATCAATTTTCAGAACAATAAATTTATTTAAACTATTATAAAAAGGTCAATTCAACATTTTTTAGAGTATGATATTTAGTTAAATTACACTATCTTTGTTGGGGGTCTATAAATAGGCGATATATTATTATATTAAAAGTCTATATCTACTCAATTAAAATGAATATAAAATATTATTATGCGATAGATTTATTATACATTATTTAGAAATTTTAAGAGCATATATTAAAAAAAATAATATTTATATTCTGTTTAATGATTTATGTCGTAGTGAACAAGTTGGTCTTAGATTTTTTAATTTAAACTCACTTAGAAAATAAAAACGTATTCTTCCTTAAATGCACAATGATATTAAACAAGTAGTACTTTTAATTTATACCTGTAGGAAAATATGTTAAAACTAAAAATCTATTGTTTTCATTTTTCTATATTAATATTTAGCTTAAAATTATAGTATTGCTTAGATAATGATCTTAATATTCAAATTTGAAATGCATAATATCCATCTTTTTCATCCACTAAGACAAAAACTGCATTTAATGAAATTTATAATTTTTCAAGTATTAAACTGGTTTAGTATTGAACAAGTAAATAATGTTTTGTTATATTCATATTTTTAAATCAATGCTTAGTTCATTATAATTTTTTTAAACTTTGTATAAATTTATTTATCTGACGTTTATATATCATCTATTCATATTATTATATATATTTATATTGGAAAGCTGAAGCTAGTTTGAAGGATATACAATATGATAATATAAATGCGCTCTGTTTGGCTTGTTCCAGAATATTAGTGAACCATTAATGACTTACTTAATTTGGAATTTATTAAGTTGTTTATTATTTTTGAAGTTTGTAAAAATTTTTCATATAAATAGACCATCCTGAATTAATTTAAATTAAAAATAAAATTTATAAATAATGAATACTACTACTTGGATTGGAGTTATATTACATCCTATCGGCATTGCTTCCGCGTTACTTGTCCTTTTATCTATTATAGGACTTACTGCTATAGATAAAAAATTATCTAATAGAATGACTGTTCGCTTAATTGCGGCTATTGCTTTAGCTGACCTATTATCTCATACTGCTGAACTTTACGCTGCTTGGAGAGGAGGTCTTAAGCTTAGTTCTAATCTTTGCCATGCTGTTAATGGATTCAGACTATTTGGAAGAACTTTCTATGCGTTCACTAACTTAGCCATTTGTTTTCACTTATATAGGTCTTTGGTTCAGATCAAGAAGTCTACTTGGAAATTTGAATCTATCACTTGGATCGTTACCTCTGTTATGACCGCAATTTTCACTTTAATTTACTGGGGCTTAGGTGCTTTCAGCGGAGTTGAACGCAAAGTAGGTTGCAATCCTGGTGCTGATGACTTAACTTTAAATTCAGTCTTTTACGCTATTGCAGGTCTTGTTGATTTAGCAACTATAGTATCCGGTATCTTTATCACTATATCTGGCCATCGCAACTTGAACAAATGGATCAATGTCTACTCAGCAACTTTAACCCCAAGTGCAAATAATCATGAGCAGTTAATCAAAGACCGCAGAAAATTGGCTATTAGATCCTTTTTATACCCTTTATCAACCTCTATAACTCTTCCTTTTGAATGCATTTTCCTTTTCTTAAATGCTGGTAATTTATTTGTATTTCAGCTCACTATTCCAATGGCTATCACCATTGGTATTTCGGGATTATTAACTGGTCTCGCTTTTACTGTCGATCCTGCTACTCATACATCATTTAAATCAGCTTATTATCAACTAATGAGTAGAAACACTGGCAAAAAATATCCTGAAGAGTTTGGAATGAAATAACTGCGTTTTTTGTTACTGATATTTATAAATTTAATAAAAGTTAATAAAAATTAATATTATTGTATTAGTTTGTAGCTAAAATAAACAATATCAAACTCTCATTAATAATGAAAGATGCTGTACTATTTAATATTTTATATATGCTCATTTATCTCATGATAAACATATGATCAGCGAAAATGACAGTAAATTTAAATGATTTCTAGCTTATTACCAATAGATTGAACTATAAAAACAAATTTAATCTAGATAGAAATTTATAATGATATACTTAAGATATAATATAGCAATATTACTCATAACTAAGAGAATTAGTTAGGACATCATCTTAAATTAGCATATAAACTTCTGTTTTAATTTACATTAAACATTTAACAATCTTCTTCATAGAATATATTAATTAATGGGATTCAAGCGTTGTAATAATTATAATATTAAATATAGCTTAAATAAAACTTTGGCTATGCTGAAATTATCTAATATATTAGAAATAGATATTGAGCTGTACCAAATAAATGACAAATAGCTGTTAAATATATTAGGATATTATAATATTTGTTTAGTTATAATATAAAATAACATATGAAAGATTCTAGTTAAAACGAGGACAAATTTGACCAAAATTTTTTATATGGAGAATTCGCAATATTTTTAATTTTTAGTTGCTAAAGCTTATTAAAGAGTATCTTTTATTAGTTAAAGTTGGTGATATAGTATGTTAATACGATACTATTACCAATTCACTATTAAATAAAGACTATACACGATGAAAACTTGGTTATAAAAATTTAAATTTTGAACTGAGCTCATACAAAACTGAATCAAATTAACCAGAATTACTCATATTTGTTGATTTTCTAAGCTTACAGTAATTCTTCTCCGCTGAAAACGTTGCAATCAAGGACAAAATTAGGATTTAGAGTATATTAGCTATGCTTTATTACGTTAATGATGAGGATAGTTAAATACTAAAGAGTTTAGACTAATTCTAGATCATTTGGAATAATCTAGACTTTAATGGGGTTACGTTTTGGCTTGCTGGACTATTTCCCTTCGTGCTCGCGTTTGCAGCAATAAATTGCAAAGCTAATATAAGCATATTGAAGCCAGAAGCGAGAAACATATTCTTTGAAATTTTTGCATTGATCAGTGACCTTCACACGGAACTGTGTTCGTCTGAGTAAATGCGTCATTACGTCAAATTTCGATGAAATCTAATAAAAAAACTCAGCAATATTATTGTAATTTAATTTGTGGTAATGCTTAAATTTTTGCTTTCTAGAGGTTATTAGTATTAAGTAAATTAATAAATGGAGTTAGCAATATATAAACTAATTAATTTGAACTATATGAAAGATTCTAGTTAACTCGGTTCAATTTTGTATGTGCTCAGTTCAAATTTTAATTTTTATACAAGCGTCTTATTATCTTATATAGTTATTAAATAAAAGGGAAGAGTTAATATTTCCATATTAAAACGCTGTACAAAAAAATTAGCTAATAAGAAAGGTTGATAAATAAGTCTTAACCATGTAAAAATCAAAAATATTTTTAATATTCCCTATAAAAATTTTTGATCAAAACTTCCTCAATTTAACCAAAATCACTCATATTTTATTTTAATAGTTCCCCTGAGTTTTGGCTAAAAACATTATTCTAGAATTTTTTCTTTAACATAATTTACTTTTTTAACTAACAAATTGATGTGTAACGTTAATTTTCTAAATTTAGTCATGTTTAAAACAAATCATTATTGCTAAGGTTATAAACGTAAATGGTTATACTCATTTCAAAGCAAAGAATTATTCATATACTAATAAGTTTTTATTGAAAATATTAAACTATAAGCTTTGCATCTATGAAATTAAGATATATGATATATGATATATTTCCATAGTCTGATATAAAAATCTTATGTGTTTATATACATTAAATTTAATTTATTATTTTTGAATATATTATTAAAATACTACTTATACTTGAGGTTAATAATCTATAATTACTTTTAGTTTTGAATTTAGTAGTATCTAAGACCTTATTTTTATTATATATTAAGTGTCTGTATAGAAATCTATACTAGCCTCTTAGGTATAATATTTTATTGCTAATAACATTAACAACTCCTTACATTAAGATAATGTATATGTTGAGAAGCATTTATTAGTATATATATTATACTATAATCGATAATATGTTCAATAAAAGCAAAATTTTTATTTTAAAGGATGGCATTGATCTAAGTTATTATCAAGAGAGTCTCGAAATTGTGTTATTAAATATTTATTTAATTAGTTATTTTTATGGAGTAATAATAAAGTGGTTGAATAATACTATCAACTATGAATGCATAATGTGATTTTGAAGGGTATATCCACTAGGATATGGCGCTCTAAATCGATTGACATAAACATAAATGTCTGATTCTTTTTATAGAATTAAATTTATAGTATGACACGGAGATAATATACAAACCTTTGCAAAAATATAATAATATAATAAATAGGTTTAATGTTATTCAAATTTAATATACTACAAGAAAATATTCATTGCATTGAATTTTTAAAACTCTAAAAACTAAAATGCATACAATTCTATAATATTTAATCTTATTAGAAATAATTTATTATAAGATACTTATTTTTCACACTTAGTAAAATATTAACAAATAAACATATTTTATATAGCTTTATTTTTCAAAATTTAAAATGCTTTTAACAAATTACAGTTATATAGTACCATCTAGATAATATAGTAATTTTATGATATATACCAATATAGTATTAATAATGATATTATTTTGGATTATAAATATAATATATATTTGAAAAGTTGTTTATTTGAATTGCTCCAAAAAACTAAAATAACACTATCGAATTCTAATTTTTAAATAAATTCAAATTCTCTCTAATTATAAAAAATTGAGTTATATTTAATTTTTTCCGTAAAAATAGAACTTATATTTAATTCAAAGAATAAAATTATAAAATAATGGTTCTTTCATCTCAAATTGGCTATATTCTACACTCTATTGGCACTGTCTCATCACTACTTGTTCTATTTTGTATTATGGGATTTTCAGATATTGATACAAAGTTAGCTAATAGAATTATTATTTGCTTAATTGCGGCTATTGCTTTAGCTGATTTACTATCTCACATTGGTGAGTTTTACTCCGCTTGGAACGGAGGCCTTAAATATAGTTCTAGTCTTTGCCATTCAGTTATCGGATTCAGACTATTCGCTAGAACTTTCTATGCTTTCACTAATTTGACCATTGGCTTCCACTTATATAGATCTTTGGTTCAGATCAAGAAGTCTACTTGCAAATTTGAATGCTATACTTGGATAGCAGTTTCCGCTATGACAACAATCTTCACTTTAATTTACCGGGGCTTAGGCGCTATTAGTGGAGTTGAGCGTAAAGTATGTTGCAATCCTGGTGCTAACATCTTAGCTTTAAATACCATTTAATATGCTATCACACGTCTTGTTGATTTGGCAGCTATAGTATCAATGTCTACTCACCAACTTTAGTTTCAAGTGAAAATAACCATAAACAATTAAATAAAGACCTTAGATGGCAGCTAGATCCATTTTATATCCATTATCAACATGTATTACTCTTCCTTTTAAGTAATATTCCTCTTTTTAAACAGTGATAATTTATGTGTATTACATATGAGTAGTTCTGGTTAATTTGATTCAAATTTTGTAAGAGCTCGGTTCAAAATTAAAATTTTTTATAACCGAATTTTTATCGTGTATAGTCCTTATTTAATAGAGAATTGATAATAATATCGTATTAAAATACTATATTATCAACTTTGAGTAATAAAAGATACTCTTTAATATGCTTTAAGCAACTAAAAATCAAAAATATTGCGAATAGCCCATATAAAAAATTTTGGTCAAATTTGTCCTCGTTTTAACTAGAATCTTTCATAT
>KQ964432.1:107994-119457 GCA_001566745.1 Conidiobolus coronatus NRRL 28638
ATAAGTAAGTTATTAGTATTTATATATCTTATTTAAAAGAGATTAACTTATAATATTATATTAAAAAACTGTTTTGTTAATTTTAACTAACAAAAGAGATTATTTATAAGCTTTAAACATATAAAAAATCAAAAATATTGTATATTTGACCTATAAAAAATTTTGGACAAATTTTCCTCGTTTTAACCAGAATCACTCATATGCATTATGTTAATTAGATGGTTTTAAAATTCATTTTTTTTATAAATGAGCAGGAATTTATATTCGTTTTAGCAAAAACTATATAAGTTTATTATTAATAATATTAAAGTTTCATCATAATTATTTTTTGTTTGACAATCTACATATTATGTATATTCTAATTTACATATTAAAAAAATTATGTGATTCCATCACCTGATCCAATTTTATTAGTAATATGCAATAATAGATTAACTTATATATAGCTTTATACATTAACTCTTAATATGCGAGATTCTGGTTAATTTAACTAAATTTTGTACGAGCTTTGTTCAAAATTATAATCTTAATATAAGCGAGTTAATATAATATATAATTATTAAATATAAGAGAAAAGTTTATAATATCATATTAGAGCGCTGTATTAAAAACATTTGCTAATAAAATATGTTGTTTAATAACCTTTAATTATGTAAAAATCAAAAATATTATATATTTGCTATATAAAAATTTTGGTCAAATTTTCCTCGATTTAACCAGAATCTCTCATATCTTAAAATTAATCTACATAAATCGAACTTTAAATTTTAAAATAAAATTCTAAATTAACAAATCTTATTAACTTACATATTCTCATTGACGTGTATTTAATGAGTAGAAAAGTCAAATTGATAGAGACTTCATCGAATGTAATAAAATGATATTTATATTAATATTATTTGACTTAATTTATAGTTTTAGTTATTTTGTTATATGGCCTAATTTTTTAATAAT
This sequence comes from Conidiobolus coronatus NRRL 28638, assembly GCA_001566745.1. Lineage (NCBI taxonomy): Eukaryota > Fungi > Entomophthoromycota > Entomophthoromycetes > Entomophthorales > Conidiobolaceae > Conidiobolus > Conidiobolus coronatus. The sequence goes on from KQ964432.1 coordinate 108,949, forward strand.
AAAGGTTATACATTATGTATAATTAAATAAATTAGAGTTAAAATTTTATACTACAGCACAATATTGCTAGAAAAGGTTATCCACTTAATATTTTCTATTTTTTCCACAATAGTATTGCTCCATAAATGCAAACAGACAATATTGGTTATTCTAATATAAACTGTTATTAAACTATTAAGCAAATTACTTATATCACCATCACAAATATATTTATTTTAATTTTCAAACGAATCTAAATTATAGTTATACTATTGAGCTTATTAATAAATAAGCTAAAATTACTAAAAGTTAATATAATCTGAATATATATAAGGCATAAAAATAATTTTTAAATATATGCTTATTAATATTATAATAGGCATTTACAAATATTACATGGGTAAAATTTGATGTAATTGTGAATAGATTACTTGTACAAATAAAAATTAAAAAGTAAATAATAATATTACCATAATAAAGAAATACACGTATAATGTTGCCACATTGATCCATTAAGTCTTTAGGTCATTTCTATCTTGCATATTCTAACTGCGGTCTATTGTTAAATCTGTTATAATTTTAACATAGTTTTGCTCCAAAAGTACTCTTATGTTTATTTTTACAAATATGAGAACTTAATATTTACAAGTCAAGAATTTTAGATTATTCAGCCAAATATCCAAAATTTGGCATTTTATATTAATATAATAGTTTAAAATTTAAAATTTAAGAGTTCTATTATATATAATTTTATATTTGCATAATTTATTGCTTATTATAGGAATAATGAAGTTAATTTGTAATTTTTCACCCTATTGTTTTAAAAATCATTAAATGCTGAGAGTACGCAGAATTTCTTTACAATTAAACTATGCCGTATAAGACATATGAGTGATTCTGGTTAAAACAAGGAAAGTTTTGTCCTAAATTTTTTAATTGTCAAATCTACAACATTTTTAATTTTTATATGTTTAAATATTCTAAAAATCTCTTTTGTTAGTTAAAGCAGAAAAAACAGAGTTTTAATATTATATTATAAGCTAATCTCTTTTAAATAATCGATATAAATATTAACAACTTGTTTATATAACAGTTAAAATTTTGAACTGAGCTCATACAAAGTTTGAACCAAGTTAACATAATCTTTCATATTCATATTAAATTTGTATATGAGTGATTCTGGTTAATTTAACCCAATTTTGTATGAGCTCAGTCCAAAGTTTTAATTTTTTATAACCAGGTTTTCATAATTTATAGTAATAATTTAATAGAAGATATATGCTATTATCATATCAAAATGCATTATTATCAACCTTAACTAATACAAGCTGCTATTTAATAAGTTTTAAGCAACAAAAATAAATAATATTCTAAGTTTTCCATATAAAAAAATTTGGACAAATTTTCCTCGTTTTAACCAGAATCTTTCGTATTAATATTAACAAATTTATTTATATTATACTGTAATGAAATTTTTGCAGAAAATATTTATTTTTACTACTATAGCTATAAAACTGACTGTTGTACAAGTGTGCCAAGATGTAAGCTTAGATATTGACTCCTATGCTAGTCAATATTGTCATTTATAGACTTGTTACATAGACGTAATGTTAATACTGTTTCATAGCTTGGGTAGTACGCTAGTTTCGCAATGCAGGTGCAATATAAGTTTGTCACAGTACGATCAAGCTTTTCTTAAATAAAAGGTGTAAATATATCATTTTTAATAAAATATATTAGAGATTAAATATTCTGTTAAAAGCTCAGCATCACTACTTAAATTATTCATTTAATATACCCCATTTTTACACAGTATTATAGCCTCATGAATGTATTAGTTGATTATATGTTAATGGATGGCAAAATATTTATAAACATTTAATCAAAAGATAAAACTAGTTTAAAATTTATAAAACCAAGGCATCAGTTCTTGCTGTAACTTTTTGTAATTTAGATTACTGTAATAAATTAATACAAGTCATCTGAGTTATGTGAAACTTGAATTCAAAACATTAAATACTAACTTTGAGCTATTTAATAAGAACAATGTTAATTCTTTTTCTAAACTTTATTATTATTATTTGTTTAAATTGCTTTTCACCCCAAATATATTGTATTTAGACAATCAAGTAAGACTTTAGAAGATAAATCAATAGATCAATTTAGTCAACTATAATTCATATTGCACTAAATCATTCATTCAAAACTTTAGCTATTCACCACTCACAATTTAGTCGGTACTAGTTAAATTAAATACTTGTTGGTAATCCATTTCTTAATCTAAATTGAGTAGTTATTAAGCCAATTAAATCAGACTTTTAGCTTCAACTCAGTTAGAAGTCAATTCTTTTCAAAAATTTACTGAAGTGCTGTCAATTCACTCAAGTTAACCTGTTCCAGTAGCATAATAATATTTTATTATAATTATAATGTATTTACAGATATTGAATTGTTTTAAAATATAGTTTTTTTGTATATTTTTACTATGAATTTTAATTTAATTTAATTTTAAAGACTGTGGGATATTTCAATAATATTCAACTATTACGAATAAATGAAAATATATCTTACATGCTAACATTGATTCTATGGCTATAGTCAATAAAAATACAGCTATTTGTAAATTTTTATTGTCTCAAAACTACTAATTATTGAATAAGTTGCTTAACTCATGTAAAGCTCCTCAGGAATATCTTTGTCAGAATTTGCATATTTTAATTGATAATAAGCTGATTTAAATGCTATATGGGTAGCAGGGTCAACGGAAAAAGCAATACCAGTCAATAATCCTGAAATACCAATGGTAACAGCCATCACAGTACCTAGTTCTAGTACAAATATATTGGCTGCATTTAATATAAGGAAAATACACTCAAAAGGAAGAGTTATGCAGGTTGATAAGGGATATAAAAAGGATCTTAAAGCCAACTTTCTTCGATCTTTGATTAGCTGTTCTTGATTGTTTGCGCCTTGAGTTAAGGTTGCTGAATAAACATTAATCCACTTGTTTAAGTTGCGATGACCAGCAACAGTAATAAAAATACCACCTACGATAGCTGCTAAATCAACGAGACCAGCAATGGCGTAAAAGACAGAATTCAAAGTCAAGTTGTCAGCACCAGGATTACAACCTACTTTACGTTCAACTCCACTGAATGCGCCTAAGCTCCAGTAAATCAAAGTGAAAATTCCTGTCATAGCAGCTGTAATGATATAAGTATAGATTTCAAATTTCCAAGTGGACTTTTTGAGCTGCACTAAAGACCTATATAAATGAAAACAAATAGCCAAGTTAGTGAAAGCGTAGAAAGTTCTACCAAATAGTCTAACTCCGTTAACTTTATGACAGAGACTAGTGTGAAGGTCAAGACGTCCGTTCCAAGCAGCATAAAGTTCAGCAGTGTGAGATAGTAAATCGGCTAAAGCAATAGCGGCAATTAATCTTACAGTCATTCTACTAGCCAACTTTCTATCTATAATAGCAAATCCTATAATAGATAATAGTACAAGTATCGAGCAGAAGATCCCGATAGGATGAAGTATAGCTCCAATTAAGGCAGCGCGATTCATTTTCATTATTATTATAATATTTACAATTTGTTTTTAAATTGCCTAACAACTCTCTTTTTATATAAAAATATATCTTAATATGTTTAAATTCACAACTTTGAATTAATTCAAGATTTATTTCGCTAATATTATGATAATGATTAGGAACAAGTCATAAAAATTAATTTTACATATACAATACTCCCTGGATCTAATGCCATGCTCCACCACTATAATTTATGACATACTACATAGGTCTTGTTTAAAAATAGCGGTATAACCCATTCCCCTTGAAGCCATTGGACCCAGGGAGTATTGTAGTCAAAATACATTAAGCAGATTTATTGCAAATTTAGTTATATATAATAATAAAGTTACATAAATAAATGTATTACCTTTAAGTCCCTATTTTTTATGTTGAATTATTTTAATATACCTATAAACGTTAACAAGCTTAATATTAATTTTATACCAATATTTTTATTGGAATAAAGTATATTTAGTAGATGAAATAACTAGTAAATTATCTTTCAAAATTTTCCTACCATATTAAGTACTATATAGAAAATTATATAATTTGAGTTTTGTTTAATTTTATTTAATTTTTATAATCGAATACTTTTTTATATTGTAGCAATAAAGTAATGTGAAAGAGCTAAACTAATATCCATTTGTAATCTTGTATTTTAATTTTAATTTTTATGAATAAAGATATACCACATTGAAAACTTTTTATTGAAAGGGTAAGCAATTTTAATTAAATCAAAGATAATATATTTAGAGAAATATATTTAGTTAACAATCTCTCATTCATAAATAACGTAATCATTTAAAGACAGAATTTTTGCTATTTAAATCAAAAAGTAATTTATCTCAAAAAAGTTTGAAAGATAAATAAAAGTATAAATGAATAGATCCCTCTGAAAAAAACTGAGTTTTGTCATTGAAGTTTTTGCTTTAATGCCATGAGTTGGTTTGATTAAATATATATTAAAAATAAAGTTATATTTAATAAATGAACGATTTTGGCTAAAATGAGGAAAATTAGTTCAAAAATTTTTTAAGGATAATTCACAATATTATTAATTTAATATATTTAAAAAGTTTTAAATAATCTCTTTTGTTGGTCAAGGTTGATAATGTATTATTCTAGATAACTTTCCAAACTATTTTCTTATATAAAATGGCTATATAGGATAATATATCGTTTATAATGAAGTTAAAACTTTGAACTGAGCTCATACTGATTTGAATCAAATTAACCAGAATTACTCACATATTGAAAGATTCTGGTTAAACTGAGGAAATTTGATCCAAAAATTTTTTATAGCAAATTTGTAATATTTTTGATTTTTATATGGGTAAAGCTTATTATACATCCTCTTTTATTATTTAGTATGTTTATTAAACGATTTAATATGATATTATCAACTCTTTTCTTTTATTTAATAACTATACATGATAATAATACGTTTGTATTAAAATATAAATCTTGAATAGAGCTCATACAAAATTTGGGCCTAATTAACCAGAATCTTTCATATAATTTTGGACAAAATCCAGGCTTATCCAATCTTGTTTAATGATGGTAATGATTATTATCGGATTATTAATTCTTTCAATATTTCTACTGGTGCATTGATGCATTGATCATCTATAAAAAATAATGCCATTTTTCCATAGAAAAATATTCGAAAGTTAAGTATAACATGTAGAAATGGAATAATACCTTTTAATATCTGATTCAAATAAATTTGCTAGTTAATTATATTATATTTAGGATAAAGAAGTATTTTAACTGTTTAAATAACTCAAGATAAATAATTATAATGCTTTATTATTGTTTAAATGAATTTCTACATATTTGTTAATATGGATCAATTGATAGTGAAAAAATTTATTTTTCAACGTGATAACTTTTTATTATTTGAGTAAATCCAAGTGAATTCTTTATGATATACCTTAGTATATTTAATGAATTGATTATATATTATATATTTATACGCGTACTATATAATAAAATAAAGTTAAGCTATATATTTAACAAGGCTATGTCAGTATTATTTAATCATAAAAAACTGTTGATAACACATATAAAGAATTATGTTTATTAGGTGTAAAGAACAAAATATCACCATAAAAATTTTACTAATATGGTTCTCGAGAAATTAAGGGATTTTAAAGGAATACTGGCTAATATTATATTATGAAAGTAATTTGAGCATAGTTTATAAGCTTAGTCTGTTAAAAATAAATAGTGGATAGGTTAAATGCTATAATAAACGTTAATTTTAATATTCTAGCTGAAATTATAAATCTGCGGAACGCTAAAATATACAAATAAATAGCCCATTATATGCAATCAATACCTAGTTGATTTTTTACAAAATGGATCCCCCCAATAGAATATATCTTACACTCCACCCAATTGGTATGGCTATCGCTATTCTCGTTTTATTGTCTATTACAGGCCTTTTCTTTATAAATAGACAGTTGACCAATAGAATGACAGTTCGATTAGTTGCTGTAATTGCTATCACCGATCTTTTACCCCATGTAGGAGAGTTTTATGCCGTGGAAAACTATAATCTTACAACAGGTACTCCGCTATGTACTTCAGTTAATGGATTCAGATTATTTACTAGAAGTTTTTATTGGTGGGTTAATATAGCTATTAGTTTTTATATTTATAGAAGCTTAGTTCTATTAGAGAAACCCACCCGGAAATTTGAAATATTTATTTGGACTGCTACGGCTGTTTTGGTTATTGCTGAAACTTTAATATACTATGAATTAGACGCCTTTACTGGTTTAGTTGCTAGAAAGAGATGCACTCCTGGTGTTGAAGATAATTCTAAAAATATCGCCTTTTTAATGTTTCAAAGCTTAACTAATCTTCTTTCCATCGCAACTGGCATCTTTGTAACCGTAAGAGGACATAGTAATTTAAATAAGTGGATAAGCTTAATATCTGCCACAGCAACGAACAAGGAGAAGATCGCGATCAATTAATTAATGAACGCAAAAAGGCTGCCATTCGAACTTTCCTTTATTCTTTATCAGCATGTATAAACTTCCTCTTGAAGCACTTTTCCTCTTCTGTACTGCTGCTGCTTTTTTCATTGATCCTTTTACCCATAAAGCTTCCAAGGTAGCTTATTATCAGATTATATCTAAAGACTCTGATAAGAAAGATTTTGGTAATCAATATGGAATGAATAACTTCTAGTGCTATTTAACTCAAATGAGTAATTAATAAAAACGTATAAAAATCATTTAATTTAATTCCGCACTTTGAAAATATTACACTAATAAATGTAAATTTTTTTGTATTTTTATGATTTAAATATATAGCTTATATAATAGAATATAATAGAAAAATATCAAAATAATGAAACAAAGTTTGCTAACTTTCAATATTTGGACAAGGTAAAGTTGGATTTTGAATATAAATAGTAACACAATCTATATTTTTATATATATTTGGTTTATATTATATCTCTGAGCTCTATGCAAATATAAATTATGTATATGCTTATTATTTTAACTTTAATATTAGTAGAAAAAGTCTAGTCTATGTTTGAAAACATAAGCATACTCAAAAGTTAGATGTGAAAATTATAAATCTAACATTACAAAATGATAAAGCTTCTAAGGCTTAATTTCAAAGTTTAATATAAAATACCATGGGATAAAATTGAGCACGATACTTAGATTATTATATTATATGTAGCTTATCCCCCATTAATGCTCCAATATAAATTTCTCATAAGAATTGAATAATGTAGATGAAGTTCTTTTGAAAAAAGTATTTGCTTTAAAAAGCTGCCTCTAAGAGTTAATTGATTTAGATAAATAATATAAAATTATATAATAATTATTGCATCTATAATAGCTTGATTAATAATATTTATGTCGCCATAAAAAATATTGATTTGAAATTTTTTTATAATATTTAACGAGTCTTCTTCTAATTTTTGATTTATCACTGAATTAAAAAGATTATATAAAATCAGAGTATAGCATAACCATATTTAAATTTAAAGGTTATTTTCAGATTTCTGGCTTTAATATATGTATTTAATTAACACAAGGTGATATTTCATGGAGGATATTTGAAATATGCCTATATTATAATAAAATCATAAAAATGATTGTTTTACAATTATACTAAAATCTATCTTATATTCTGACACCTCGGCAGATTAATATTACCTACTATAAGTTAATTTAAATCATCATGAAAATTTAGCGGTTTATTCAACTTTTAGTATTATTAACAGCTGCAGAAGTTAGATAAGCCCGTTATAATATTTAAAACATAAAAAATTATGTCAAAACGATAATTAACGTGAAAATAAAATTTTTCAATACTTAGAATTTAACTCAGGTTTATAATACAGTTACAAATCTGTGGAATTGAGAAGACCCCTATTTAGTGTTATTAAATTTATATAAAATTGACGAAATTAGTATTTATCTTTTAAACTTATACATTCTCTAGATATTTTTATGCTACTACTTGTTATTAATAAATTTGAACATCCAAGTTAATTATAGCGAAATTAATTGAGTATAAAACCTTTTAATTGGTTAATATAAATTTTACTAAAAATCAATAGGGAATATTAAGTTATAGAATTTCTTGGCTATTATTGATATATCTGATTCATAATAAATAAGTATATGCTTATTTAAAAGCAGAATTAATATTATATATAAAAAATAGAACTTCTTTAATAAAATATAATAAAATATTTATGTTTTACCATCTAGAAAATATGTTTATTAACTGTATTGTATACCTTTAAAAAATATTAAATCTAGTATAATACAAATTAATATAATAGTGAAATAGTAGCTGTATATAGCTTGCTTTTAATTAGTCAAGATATCTAAAGCTCCATATTACACAATTTTATAGATGAATTTAAACGGAACTTATATATATCCATTTACTAAACACTATCTATAAAATAGCTATATTTAAAAACCTAATAATATATCACTAATTAATATTGGATATAATGTAGATTATAATCATTGCTATATAAATAAGAGCAACTGACTCAAAGCATAGCATTAGATTTTGTAATATTTGTTAAATATGGCAGTACCACCTTCATTAGTTATAGCCAGCAATATAAACCTTGTAATTAATCCAATTGGTATGGCCTTTGCCTCCCTCGTTTTATTGTCTATCATTGGTCTAGGACTTATCAACAAAAACTTGACTACTAGAATGACAGTTCGTTTAGTTGCAGTCATCGCTTTTACGGATCTATTGGCACATGTTGGTGAATACTATGCTGCCTCGAATCTAAGCCTTGTAGTTGGAACACCAGTATGTACTGGTGTTAATGGTTTCAGACTTTTTGCAAGAACCTTTTACTGTTGTATAAACTTAGCTATTTGTTTCCATCTTTACAGAAGCTTAGTACTATTAAAGAAGTCAACTTGGAAGTCGGAAATATTTATTTGGATTGCTACTTCTGTTGCTGTTGTGACTATTACATTGTATTATTGGGGTATAGGTGCAATGGAAGGAGTAAAAGGAAGAGGTAGATGCACTCCAGGTGTTGGAAACAAGTCTTTAAATGCAGCATTTACTGCTGTACAAGGATCAGTAAATTTATTTACTATGGTTATTGGAATTTTAACTATTGTTTCTTGTCGTCGTAATTTAAATAAGTGGATAAATGTATTTTCATCCACTTTAACTGAACATGAAGATAATTTAGACCAATTAATTCAGGAGCGCAGAAAGATGGCCGTTAGATCATTCCTCTACCCCTTATCTACCTGTATCACTCTTCCATTTGAAGCAATATTTTTAATACTCACTGCTGCTGAAGCTTATCCCTTTAATATGTCTATACCAATGAATCTGACCTTAGGACTTGCAGGAATTCTTACAGCAGCTGCATTTGCTATTGACCCCTCCACCCATAAATCATTTAAATCAGCTTATAGCCAGATTAAATATGGAAATAGCAATAAGAAAGATAATGTTGGTAATTTTGGAGTTGATAATAACGATATAGCTTTATAGAAATATTTTATTTAGTTCAGCAGTAGAATTGAGCATAATAAAACTATATAATAATATTTGATATTTAACGTTTTTTATTACAGATATTCATAGGATGTCTTGATTTCTTTATATGAGTAATTCTGGTTAATTTGATCAAGTTAAATATAGCTCAGTTCAAAATTTATATTTTTAATAACTAAGTTTTCATTGTGTATAGTCATTATTTAATAGAGAATTGACAATAATATCATATAAAATTACTATAATATCAACTTTAGCTAATAAAGGTTAATCCTTTTAAGCTTTAAGAAACTAAAAATCAAAAATTTTAAAAAATTTTCATATAAATAATTTTGGACAAATTTTCCTCGCTTTAACTAGAATCTTTCATATATCAGATCTATATTAAGGTTATCTATTGATAGCAATTAATTTTTAAAAAAACTATCATTACAATTAATTACGAAATTAAATAATATTTTATCAAATAATCTAACATTAACCAGCATTTTCTACAAAATAAACTTAATAGTCATCTTTGTATTAATATACAATCTATAATTAATAGTTTTTTATAATAATATGCATTAAACACAATTTTTTAAAGTAAAATTTTATTTAATAGAGATGTTTTAGATTACATGATTGTAATATCATCTTATATTGTATATGGCTAGAAAAATTTTTTGAACAAAATGTCAACAATTTTAACATAATTACCCATATAACTTTGATAAAAGATATATTACGATATATAACTATCAGATTATATTATTTAATATCAATACTATATTCCATAATATATTTAGAAATAGTTAATGTATTATAATTTATTATTCATTAGATAAATATATTGTGTATATTAATAATATTATTAGCTAAAGCTATGTATTAAGATGGATTTTATATTATTAAAACTAGCTATAAATTTATACGCTGATAACTGT
>KQ964432.1:131824-146460 GCA_001566745.1 Conidiobolus coronatus NRRL 28638
GTTAGTGATATAGTATTTTAAAATGATATTATCATCAACTCCCTATTAAATAAGGACTATACACGATGAAAGCTTGGTAATAAAAAATTAAAATTTTGAACTAGACTCTTACAAAATTTGAATCAAATTAACCAGAATTACTCATATATAATAAATATAGCTAAATTTATACTGTTTTTATATAAAAACTGTGCTAAAACTACTTCTTGCTATACACATATTAATCCTTTAAAACATCCTTATTTTAACTAAAATTAACTTTTATTTAAAACTCCACTTAAATAAATTTAATTATCCAATAAATTTAACTATATATTTCTATAGCCACATTTTAATAAGAGTTTAATTATATTCTTATTTTCTTGTTCCATTTGAAATAGTCCTATATTTTATATAAATAGGCAATATCTTAGAAATTGAAAATCTTTTTTATTTGTGTAATAAAATGACTCCAGCAGCTAAATATGCTTACGCTTTACATCCTTATGGGATTGGCGCTTCAGTCATTGTATTAGTTTCAATTATTATACTTACACTTATTAATAAGAAGTTTACAGATAAAATGGCTATACGTTTAATTTTCAGTATTTCTTTAGCTAATCTAGTAAGCCACTTAAGTGAATATTTTTCTGTATTAAACGGTGGACTTGCCCTTGGTTCAACAAAATGTGCAACTGTAAATGGATTAAGACTCTTTTCAAGAACTTTCTACGCTTTCACTTATATTTCTGCTTCTTTACACTTATTTAGAAGTTTTGCCCAATCCAAGAAATCCAATTTAAAATCTGAAATTACTATTTGGACTGGTACTGTTATTTTATCGGGTGTATTTACTGCTATTTACTGGGCTTTAGGCGCATTCAGCGGAAAGTTAAACAAAGTAGGGTGTAATCCAGGCGCTGACAACTTTACTACGAATTTGATCTTTTACTTGACTGTAGGATCAGTTGATTTATTAGCCATAATCTCAGGGATCTACACCTTTTATGCAAGATCCAAATTCAATAGACGTGTAACTCAAATAAGTTTTAATGTTGATCCTAGCGAAACTGTTGTAGGATCTTTCTATTACCCATTAACAACAGCTATCACTCTTCCTTTTGAAGCTGGATTCCTCTTTTTCCAAGCTTTCGGAATTTTTGCTTGGGCTTTAACCATCCCAATGGCTGTTACAATGGCTCTTTCCGGCGTTTTTACAGCTATTTTGTTTGTCTCTGACACTAGTGTCCAAGAAGCATTTGTTACTGCTTACTTCTACTTCACTGGCCAGAGAATTATCAACCAAGCTGTTAATAATATCTCTGCTTCAACACCTTTATTACAATAACTTATACTCGACTAATAAAATCTAGCATTTTATTATTATTATTATTATACAATAATTTAGGTTGTATTATTAAAGCTTTATCATCTCCTTCATTGCAGTGGTACAATTATAATCCAAACGTTAAAATAATATAAAAAATTTTAGTATGAAAAACAAGGATATATGCTACACTACTTATATAAATCCAATTACTAGAGTAGCTTTTATAACAATAAAAAATTTACTCTTAGTAAAATCTGGCTTGGCTCAAGATACTTTAATAAATTTGATTAGATTATTACTGTTAAATAATAGGTTCACTATTTTAATGACGTGTAAGGTTATTTTTAGAATTATATTTCAAGTTGAATTTACTAATCTTTATTTGCTATGTTAAACTAATTAATACGATGTAGAGCAAAAATATAACTCTATTAAGAACAGAAGTGAAATAAATAAATTAACAGCTTACTAAAGTCAAAAATATTTTTATAGTTGTTTATCACTATTAATAAAAACTATTATTGTTAAAAGCTAAGATTAGGCTGAATTAATTAAAAACGTTAATTACTAAATAATATATTTTAAACCACTTTAAAATCAAATATATTGTATATTTTTGCTTATAACCGTAACTGATATTTTTTATAATATTATTTTGGAAATAAGAGTGAAATTGTAAGTTATAATTAAAATACAGAATTTATGCGTTTCTCAAAATCAAATCAGTTAAACATATTACTAGCATCAACTTTAAAACAGATTAAATCTGCATTTATTTAGAATTATTAGATTATTGGAGTAGAATGTTAAATTTTTATTAAGCTCAACAATATTATAATCAAATTCAAATAAATTCTCATGATAGTATTAATATAAATTATTTGAAAAGATCTGATTTTTATTTGTCAATATACTATGGTGCAATAGTTTTTACAATTATAAATAATAATGATAAAATATTTATATTATGCAAAATATTTATTTTAATAACAAATAACGTGGAAAACTGATATTTGTATTAATAGCCAAATTTTCATACATCCACTTTTCTCTAATGGAATTTAATATTGTTTAAATTAGTTTGCATATGCTTTTATGACTTGTGTAAATCTATATATCCAATAGACTTTATTATACATTACTTTATATAGTTAAACAAAAAGCGATATTAGCTTATATATTTCCATGAATTTAAAAATAAATAGTAAGGTACTTGATTTACTTCATTATACTTAATCCAATATGATAAAAAGCACGGATGCATGTTTATAACTTGTGTAAGCCTGTAATAACAATAGCACGTAGCTTTTATTTCCTAATACTCTCGGTTAAAATTAAATATTTTGTAAGATCATAATCAGTGAGATATTAGCAGAAATCGTGAGAAAATATATATAATGTATGGATTAGCTACCTAAATGGTATAAGATTGACATAAATATTAATAGTATCGGTTCTTATTTTAGTCATTCAAATGATTCTTCATCTTAAATTACACATATCGGTAATAGTTAAACATATAATACTAATAAACATGACTATGTATATTTTTAGAATAATTTATATGGCTATGGCATGTTTTGTAGGTATTTTCCAAATACTTTATATAATATAATTTTTAATTTTAGGTCTAAGTTTAGCTAGCTACTTGGCTGAATTTTAAAAAAATAATCAAAATATAGTTATAACAGATAAATTAATTATATAGGGGAATATTTCGTATAGTAAAAATTTGAGTTCTATTCACATTCATACTACATAATAGTAATTTGATTCAAAACAATCACAAAAATAAAAATATAATATATTAATAAACGGATAAATTTGTGATTTATGCAAAGTTATAATATATTTGTCATATATTAAACTAGTTTATAGCTAATTTAATATAGCTATATATTGAATACGATAAAATAATGTACTTATTAAGTTAAAATACAAGCATGCTTTAGATATTATCTATTTATTAAAATACAGTATAGAATCTTTAGTGATATGAAAGATTATAGTTAACTTGGTTCAAACTTTTGTATGAGCTGAATTCAAAATTTTAAACTTTTATAACCGAATTTCCACCTTGTATAGTCGTTATTTAATATAAAATGGTAATAATATCATATTAAAATACTTTATTATCAGCTTTAACTAATAAAAGTTACTCTTTAATAAGCTTTGGGCAACTAAAAACCAAAAATTTTGGACAAATTTTCCTCGTTTTAACCTAGAATCTTTCATATATAATATTATATTAAAATTCGATGCCATGATGTAATGCTTAACTATATATATATTCTAGCAGAAAATCACTTTTAACAATTTATTATATTATTATAACAGCTCTCATAAAAACTAAATATTATGTGGGAGATTCTAGTTAAATCGAGGAAATTTGGTCCAAAATTTTTATAGGGCAAATTTTAATATTTTTGATTTTTACATGATTTAGGCGTATTAAACAACCTCTTTTATTAGCTAATGTTTTTAATACAGCGTCCTAATATGATGTTATAAATTTCTCTCTTTTATTTAATAACTATATATGATATTAACTAGCTTATATTATAATTAAAATTAAAATTTTAAGCAGAGTTCATAAAAAATTTTAGCTAAATTAACCAGAATCTCTCATATAATTTGAACCATTGTAGCATGTCTTATCTAAGCAAAAGCGATTTAAAACAACAGTTGTATAATATGGATATAGTTTTATATCGCGAGAGAGATGTTTCTAAATTAATCTCTTTTACAATTTGTTTTATTAGCGAATATTTAGCTATACTCTCCTCGCAATGGAGAAACTTTTGACCACGTTCAAAGCATTCAACTGATTAGTTGTTCCTTTTAAAAACATTGAAAAAATATCAATAAATGAAAATTCACCTATACTTAGAAATAGTTAATTACTTCCAGTTTTATAAATATATCCAAATTCGCAAAACGGTTTAATAGTTATACAAAATATGAGAATAAATTGATTATGGCATGTAAAAAGATATTGAAACTTAAACCACAAAATTAAAAGGACTATTTGGATTTATGGATTTGTTAAATTGGACAAATATTAATTTATGAGATATTATGTGGGAAAACATTGCGAGTTAGATAGAATATAATATCTTTATTCTAGAAGTTTTAATTTGATATAGATTTAGAAGACGTACTTTTATATCTCTTCTCTTATAAAGAAAATTGCTATTTCGAGCGTGTATTTGTAGCTAATATATTATTTAACAATCAAGATATAACATTGCATCGATAAATATAGATAAATAGCCAAAATACTAAAAGATATTTTTTACGGGTAATTGATAACCTCAGTAATTGTTTGTAATAGTGGATTTTGTTCAATATAAGTATGAAATATTATGTAATTTATGCATCTTTTATACAATTATAAAATAATTAGAAATTAATACAGTAAAATTATTGTAATAGTACTGGCTAATCCAATAATATATCATAAAATAATATAAAAAATATAATGATATAAATACTATATAGAAGTAATAATATGAGGTGTAGGATTTGTATAAATAGCTAATGCTTGCCATTTAACAAGTAAGTGCTAATCAAAATGCTTAACCCTATGATTCCTAGACAAATAGGTCTAGTGCTCCATCCAATTGGGATGGCTTGCTCTATTCTAGTCCTAGTATCTATTATAACTCTTACTCTTATTAATAGACAGCTTGCTAATAGAATGACAGTTCGCTTAATTGCCGCAATTGCTTTTACTGATCTATTAGCACATGTTGGTGAGTTTTATTCTGTATCAAACGCTAAACTTCCTCTTGGATCTACTGCTTGTGAAGTAGTCATTGGATTCAGACTCTTTGCTAGAACTTTTTATTGCTTCACAAATATTGCTATCTGCTTCCATCTCTATAGAGGTTTGGTGTTGTTAAAAAAGTCTACTTGGAGATTTGAAATATTAACCTGGGCTGTTACTATCGCTATGGTTGCTATTTTTACCGGAATTTATGCAGGATTAGGTGCGTTCACGGGAGTTAAAAACAAAAAAGGCTGTAACCCTGGCGCTGATGATAAAACACTAAATACTATCTTTTACTGGATAATTGGACTAGTTAACGTGTTTACAATTGCTATAGGAATCTTTACAACCATAGTAGGTCACAGAAGCTTGAACGCTTGGATCAATAAATATGCCGACTCTCGATCCTACAAAGGAGAAGATCCAATCAAGTTCAAAAAAGATCGCAGAAAGATGGCCGTAAGATCTTTCCTTTATCCTTTATCCACATGTATCACTCTTCCATTCGAAGGGCTATTCTTTATCCTTAATGCTTTTAATATATATATTTTCGAGATCACTATACCAAATGTTCTTGGAACCGGTCTCTCAGGAGTTCTCACTGCACTTGCTTTTTCTATAGATCCCTCTACTCATAAAGCATTTGCAGCCGCTTACGCGCAGGTTAGGGAAAAGTTATCAAATCGTAATGGATTTAATGATAACATGAGTGAGAGCACAGATACTATTTCTTTAAAACGTGCTGTTTAAATAAATTTAGATATTAATAATGCTCTAGTTAGCATTATAAAAATAAATATATTTAATATTTTAATATCTAGCTGATCGTATGAAATAAATCTATCTTTTCTGTAGCTTAAAGAAATATTTATCTAATAGAAGCTAAAATATTTATTATCTTTCTATACTAAAGATGTCGTTCAATAAACTGTAGAGTATTTCGCTAAAGTATTATTTACATTATCAGTAAGTATAATCAATAGTATTTTTATGAAAATACTTAAAAATTAAAAAATAATGCCTAATTTGTTTAAGATAATGAAATTCAAGTTTATTGAAATTATAATTGACGCAATATTTATTCTAAAAGCTTTTTTAATGTAATGTTGAATTAAAAGCTCATTTTATCCATTAATTGTGCACGCTGATAGAATCTGCGGCTATTCTATTATAGATGAATTCATAAACTTCTACAAGATAATATCATTTACATGGATCTAATAGTATAGAAACATAACTATTAAACAGACTCAATAAGGAATCGTGTTTCAAAAAGGATATATTTGTAATCACAAGCTCATTTGATAGTTAAATAATAAAAGAACCTAGCAAAAGGTGTATAAGGAATATGAATTTTACAATCGCGAGTGCAATTTAAGATGGATTTACATGTCTGAAAATAGGAACAAGTACTAACAGTAATCCATTATAAAAATCGCTGCTATAACCGTTTCTCTCATCTAATCATTGGATATGTTTTACCGTTCTCAGCTTCGATTATATCAATTAATTTCTCCATCTAACAAAAATTTTACATTATTCTCATTATTGTTTATTTTCAAGAAGTATAAAATTTTATTGATTATCACCATTCAATGCATAAGAATTTGATAATCAGGAATAACCTAATAGTTATTATTATATAAACTTATTTCGATTTTTGGCAAGTTTTTTATAGGTTTTAACCTATTAGTTGAATATTTTGAATAATTTTCAAATATTTTTGGTGTATTTTTAACTCAGCTTAAATAATTTTAGCCAGATATCATATTATACTTAATTTAAACATGTAATTAAACGTGTAAAATAAAATATAAGTAGAGTTTTCTAATTATCTCTATATAATATGCGACAATTTTTTAAATATTATGAATAATGCATTTACCCTACTAAGTTTTGTAGCCATCTTATATATGCATTGTTAAGTATCGATTGTATCATATTTCCCATTTAAAACTTAACCACTGCAAGTATATACCATATTTGATCTACAGTTTTTGATTAAAACAAGCAAAACTCGATGAAAATCGGTTGATATATAAATAACTTGCATTATTCTTATTAAATAGAAATATTTATTCCACATATATAAAGCTAATTAATACGGCTAATGATACAAATTTTAATATATAACAGAAAACTTGAAAATTTTATAAACCCTAGATTTATATATATTGATTTATCTAAATATATGTTTAGATGTTGAACTAATGAAATACATATATCACTGTTTACTTTTCAGAGTACAGAAGCTAAAATTTTTATAAATAGCATACACTGATATCTTTCATAAAGAGGTTTCTCGCATAAACAATTTTTCAATTACCTATATACTTAATATGCATTTCAAATATCTTTATATCTCAAATATTGTATAAGTAATTTAAAAATCTAATTTATAGCTTCATTAAACAGGTACAATTTATCATAAATAAATAATAGTCAATTACAGATGGGATATAAGCTTGTTGGGTAAATTGAGTTAATAAAATAAACCTGGCCCAATTGCATAACAACAAATCAGAATTAATATTACTTCTTATCTATATTACTTGAAATATAATTCCCATTTATAAATTCCTTTTTTATAATAAATTTTAATAGATATTTAACGCAAAATACTATTTAAGAGAAATCTAAATAAATTCACAGAGATGTATTTTCCCATATCCACTATAAATGATGTTGATGTATAATACTGACTTTTCAAATGTTAAATATTACATTTGATTTGTCTATATTAATAAAGATATAATATGCTAAAAACGGTTATTGAATTGAGATTTTATAAATTGATTTTTATATAAATACTCCACATCTGGACCTTTGTCAAATAAAACAAAATGCTTAATCCTCTTGTTCCTAGACAACTTAGTCTCGTGCTCCACCCAATTGGGATGGCTTGCTCTATTCTAGTCCTAGTATCTATTATAGGGCTTGCTATTATCAATAAAAAGCTAGTAAACAGAATGACAGTTCGCTTAATTGCCGCAATTGCTTTTACTGATTTATTAGCACACGTTGGCGAGTTTTATTCTGTATCAAACGCTAAACTTCCTCTTGGATCTACTACTTGTCAAGTGGTTATTGGATTCAGATTATTTTCTCGAGCTTTTTATTGCTTCACAAATCTTGCTATCTGCTTCCATCTTTATAGAAGCTTGGTACTATTAAAGAAGTCTACTTGGAAATTCGAAGTAACCACTTGGATTGCCACTGCAGTAGTAGTAGTTGTCTTCACTTGTATTTATGGAGGTTTAGGGGCAATGACCGGAGTTAATAATAAAAAGGGCTGTAACCCAGGTGCTGATGATAAGACACTAAACACAGTATTTTACTTAATAATAGGGATTGTCAATATAGTCACAATAGCAGCAGGTATCTTTACAACTGTTGCTTGTCGCCGCAACTTGAACAAGTGGATTAATGCTTTTACTGCAACTCAAAACGAAAACAATTATAATCAAGAAAGTGTAATTAAATATCGTAAGAAGATGGCTGAAAGATCTTTCCTTTACCCTCTATCCACATGTATCACTCTTCCTTTTGAGGCACTTTTCTTTATCCTTAATGCATTCAATGTATACGTTTTGGAGTTAACTATTCCAAATATTCTTGGAACTGGTCTTTCAGGAGTTCTCACAGCTATTGCTTTTGCTATTGACCCTGCAACTCACCAAGCTTTCAGAGCTGCATATCGTCAACTTGCAAAGGGATCAAGTGATGATAAATTGCCTGAGTATCAATATACTGAAAGTAACAACGATATAGCCTTAGGCACAGCCAAATAATATAAATAAACCTAGTATTATATTACATAATAAAATAATACTTTGGATGTTACGGAAAATATTTTCTGCAAGGTATTTGTATTTAACCATATAAAAATTTTAAACAGCACTGGTTTCTATAAATATTCATTATATAGTAGTTAAAGTATTTACATACCATCTTAATTTGTTTGTTCTATTAACTTTACTCTATTTACTTTCATTATAGTACTATAAGAGTTAAAATAAAAGTAACTACTGGCGAGAGAGATATTTCCTTTAATATATCTTTATTTTATTTAACTTATAATGAACAAATATCTGCGTTTTACTTTAGTTGAGAGTTTAGTATTAATAGATCATTTTCCCATGATATTATCCATAAATATAAACAATAGCAAATTCTATATGAAAGATTATGGTTAAATTGGTTAAAATTTTGTATGTATTCAGTCCAAATTTTAAATTTTTATAACCGATTTTTCATCGTGTATAGTAAATATTCAATAAAGAATTATTGTTTATGACATATTAAAATATTATATTATCAACTTCAACTAATAGAAGTTACTTTTTAATAAGATTTAAGCAACTAAAAATCTAATACATTTCAAATTTTCCTCTTTTTAACCAGAATCATTCATACTATTGATTTTTTTGGACTGTATGTATACACATCTAAATGTTCTATAATAAAATTGCTTAAAATAAGCCATAGTTTTAGGTGTTATCTCTCTATATTCAGCGAAAAACTATCCATACTAGCACCTTTTGTGAATTATAGATAAAAATTAATACTTAGTAAATAATGAACTAGAATAAGATAGCAAATATTTCTATTGATTTGAGCTGAAATTTAGATATAATAACCTCATTAAATTTCATACTGATTAATCATGTATTAAAAGGAAAGATGAAGCACTGATATCCACAAATATAAATAACTAGCTATGGGATTATTAGTTTGTATACTAGATTAATCACTTTCTGGAAAGTATTGCGCCGCTTTTTACTAAAAATATAATATATACGCATAAAAAAGTTGCCATGAGTTTTAAATTAACACATATATATCATATCTACCTTATAATTACCCGATGATTAGATTGCATTATATCGCTAAGGCTATTTATTATTAGCTTAAATTTTTGATATTAATTATTAAATTATTTTTACTAGTGTTTTGTATATTATTTTTAATTGATAAGTGATTATTTAATTTAATATTTCCATAGCATGATATATTCAAACTATATGCTTATAAACCTAAAGATTAAGGTTGAAATGCCACTCTTAGCTTTTTGCATACTATAGATACGTTCTTTGATTAAAATAAAAACTTATGTACTTCAAGGATATAATTTAAATAGAGGTATTTTTAAACAATTAATCAAGCATATACCTTTTATATTATTTTTTATTTTTTATTTTATATCCCTATTAATTTATAAATTTTTTGGTTATTAACCTTATTTTAATTATATTGTAGTATTTGATATAATATATAGATCGTACCTATGTAATACAATCAAAAATGGCTATAAATAGATTTAGATTATTATGACATTATCCTGTTTAAATATTATTTATTTTTCAACGACATTAGCTTTGGGGATTGGCATTATTTCAGTTAAAGTCTTGCTAAGAATTGGACTCTAAATATATGTACTTAGCTCTAAATTTGATTTAATTAGCTTAACTATTATTCAATTTTAGAGGTTCAAGCAATAAAATACGACGTGTACTTAATTTAGTTAGTGCTGATTAAACTCTTACTGTTAGATAGTGAAGTTTGATAAAATAAAATAGCTTATTACAATAATAGTTATAATTGATTAGCGACTCTTATAATATTGCATCTTCAGCAGCAAATTTAGTTATCCAATTATAGCATTTTTAAGCTAAAACCAATATAATATAATAAATATAAGAAGCTCAAGTAAAAAGGTCAATATCAATCTTTTATGTGGCTTAAAGCTAGTATTTATTACTTTAATTCTTAGTGTTACATTGTTTAAATTATTTTAATTAATTATTGCAATTGAGACGCTTACTCAACATAGCATGATTGCCTTTAATTTCCTTATAATATTATGATAATCAAAATTTAATTAGCATTATTTTATAGCAGAAACTGAGATTATGACAATATTTTCAATTTTTAACTGCTTAAAGCTTATTAAACAGCATTTTTTGTTAACCAAAGTTGATAATATAGTATTTTAACATTATATTGACAATTTTGTTCTTTTAAATATTGTTTATATATGATAAAAACTTGTTTATATTAAAACTAATATTTTGAACATAGTTTATACAAATTTGAGTTGAGTTAACCAGAATCTCGCATATATTTTTATAAAACAGCATAGTGAGTAATTTCAGTTAAAATTTTAGTTTTAATATAAACAAGTTATTACCATATATAGTAACTACTTATAAGTGACTAGTTGGTAATATCGTATTAATATGCTATGTTATCAACTTTAATTAACAAAAGTGATTGTTTAACGCACTTTAAGCATATAAAAGCTAATATATTGTAAGTTTTATTAAAATATTTTGAATAAAATCTCATCAATTTAACTGGAATCTCACATATAATAATTAGATTTTAATATTTTTATATCATGAAAAAAATATTCGATTTCTTTATATAGTAAAATATTGCAAGTTATTTGATGACTGATGCTTATTGAGGAAGTGAATTAGAGCTTATTAGCGATAAGTAAATTAATACGGGTCTAGAATGTGTTATTAACTTGGTTTATTAGCGCTAGATATTAAGCTCTAAAAGTTGGATTTCTAGCTGTTTAGGCTTTATTGACTGTGGGGTTTAAATACCCAGTTTACAGCGAGCTGTCCATCCTTCGTTAATAATGTATTGGTGGGCTGATCTTTCTACCATGATGATGTATTCGTGGATATTTGGAACTGCGCTGTTCTTTTAATGTGGTTTGGTGTAGCTTAATTTCTTGGCTAACTCATAGATTTAAGAGCTATTGGTCCGTTGACTATTTAGCTTAGTTAGTTGAAAACGATATTACTTATGATCGTCTAATTATTATTCTTGATTAATAATGGTTTTAA
Organism: Conidiobolus coronatus NRRL 28638; assembly: GCA_001566745.1. Classification (NCBI taxonomy): domain Eukaryota; kingdom Fungi; phylum Entomophthoromycota; class Entomophthoromycetes; order Entomophthorales; family Conidiobolaceae; genus Conidiobolus; species Conidiobolus coronatus. The sequence goes on from KQ964432.1 coordinate 143,766, forward strand.
ACAGTGAGCTATCTCGGTTGAGATTGATGATGCTGAACGGTATTTAAATATGTCTAAGGCAATAGCCTCGTTACAATATTATAAGATAATAATATTAATTAATTATTAATTATACTAATAACCAAAACAATTTATCTACTTTTTATAAATAAATAGTGATATTGTTATATAAAATAGCAAATATTTTAACTTTTATAATAAATAATGACTTTAAGCTATTTATTCTAACTATTGACTTAACTCGTCAAATATCCTATATCCTATTAAAATTTTTCATAGTTTGACGTTTTTAACAAATTTATAAGACAAAATCAACTTTTATTTACTATATGCAAGATTTTTCGCAAAGTTTAATAAAAATATTATTTTTTTTGTTAATTTTACGCCAATTTATTTTTAGATTCTGGAGCCGCTCATTGTGGGTAAATTGATAATACAATTTGGGTTAAATTTTTATTAGTTGGATATAAATGGCGTATTATGCTTATCAATTAGCTTAAGTTATATATTAAATCAAGGTGCAATACTAGGTCCATGATACGAGCTTCTGGTCTCAATTATTGGCAAAAATTGGCAATTAGTTTCTATATTACTCTATATTAATGAGGTTATGACGTGTTTAGCCGATCTAATTAATAAATTTGCTTACCATTTTCTATTGCCTTTTAATTAAATGCGTGAATATACGTCGCTTAAATATCAAAAGTTATTGTTACAATTACAATAAAACTAGAATTCTTTTGTTTACTTTTAATTTACTCCTTCTCAATTCCTTTTACTCCTTTGTTTTATTAATTTCGTATAAATTAAGATATAAAAGTAGTGAAAATTACTTTAATATACTAGGAGAGTTTATAATGATTTATTTTCTAATACCAGGGGGATAATCAGGAAGTTGAGGAGGTGGGAAGGGGGGAGGTGAGGGCAAAGTCATTATACTACCCTCATAACTAGGCTCCAGGTCTGAGAGATGTGAAGCTGATGACATTTGAGGTGATATAGCAGCGACCCATTCCTGGTCGACTTTAGCCAAGTGTGGGCTAAAATACCCTAAATCACGATCCTTGTCGTCCATCCTATATCCTATCAAGTATCCAGCTTCCTTGCCAACAACACAGATTTTCCCACCCTTTCTAAAGTGTAACCTTGGCTGGAACCTAATAGATTGAGGGTCATACACATCGAGGGGGTCTTTAGGGTCAGGGTAGCTGGCAACAGTTTTTACAATACTTAGTACTTTGCACTCAAAAGCGTTGATCATGGTGATTTGATTTATTTTCCCGTACTGAGAGTAAATAGAAACCCTATTCTTTCCAACACTCCTCATAGGACGATCTACACCAACGGTTTTGTGGTGGTAGCTAGAGCTTATAGTTGTGTTGGAAGGCCATATAGAGCCTGGTTTTGATTTGTGCTCGGATGAAGCGCTACCCATTGGTAAGCAAGAGAACCAACTCCAAATAGATGACATGTTATTATTATAAGTTAAAAGAAAGCGATTGTAAGTCTAATAGTTTATATATATATATAAATATTTATATAATATGCTGGAGTGTAATATACGAGAATGATTAATATATGATTTGATATGCGATAAAAGATCTACTATATTTTGAGCCAGCCCAAGCAATAAGCAAAGATAAAAGAAATTAAATAATGAAAAAAATTAACAGCAAGAAATTGTACCCTTGCCCATTTATATACTCTATAAAATTAATTATTCACACACAAATAGTAACCCTAATAACTAAAAATTCCCCCTTCATTTCATAACAGTTATCAATTTACGTAAAATTATTGTAATTGCCCCGATTTGGGATTTTCACCAGTGTTTGTTAATTTGTAAACAAGGGGGGAGGGCAATTTACAAATCACATTATCACAATTAATTATAGCTGGCTGACGTAGTCAATAGTTTTTTATTAATTTTTTTATAGATAGAGCGTGTTTTATTAGTTGGGCTTAATGCAGAACATCTTTAACATCGCCTACATATTATTGAGTGTAAATGCACAGTATAGCTGCAAATTAGTTCATATTCTAATTGCCAATAATTATTAAATTAATCCTGTATTCTATTATTTTAGCTAAATAAAACTTTGGATAATTAAAAAAATATATGCTTTGTGTTATATAGTTTGTATTTTTGTGATAAGTTTAATTCTTGGAATGCTCACAATTACTATATACAAATAAAAAATTAAATATTAAACTTATAAGTGTTACTACGTCATAATTATATATGCATTAAATGTTATTTACGCTGGGCTTGCATTAAAGCAGAATTTATAAAGGAGGTAAAGTATTCATAATTCACCATATTCTAAATATGAAGAAAACCAAGGGTTTGTGTTGATTTAATAGGTTAATTAAGGATCAAAAGTCAAATTAAGTATTAACATATCCATATTATATATTATCATATTAAATAAAGCATGTGCGTTTGACTCCTAAAACTCGTGCCTAGAGTCTCCTCTCATAAAATATTATAGTTTATTAGATTAAAATTTATATTATTATCAATTAAAGCTAGAGCTTTAAATCAATATTCAAATAATATATGATTGAGTCTAGAATTAACCTATGTTTCTATCATATCAGATATTAGGTAACAATATTAAAACCGTTTATTAAAGCTAAACTAGTAACTTACTAGCTAAACAAATTATAATTTTTTATTTCTGATTTCATTATT
>KQ964432.1:146555-163640 GCA_001566745.1 Conidiobolus coronatus NRRL 28638
AATCTGAAAAAAATGTTGTATATATTGACGAGTAAAGCCACACAGTTATTAAAAACTATAGCTCACCTCAAATAAATAATTAAATAAAATTTTCCTATATGGAATAAATAAATAATTTTTAAAGATAAAGCAATAATCTAATTTTACAATATTTTTAACAAACTTTGTTTAATTGTAATACCGTACTATATTATTTTATTTACAATAAACTCACTCTTACTAAAAGCTATTATAAAAATGTAAATAGTGCATTTAAATATAGTAATAGATTGTTTAAATAAATAATGTTAGAATCAAATAAATAGTATTTAGTTATATTTATTATAATTAATATTATAGAGTCAAGATTCTCCAATCTTTTTTCTAATATATCTACTACATATTTAAATGAATTTTTCATTTTAATTTTGAAGTATAATTAGAGTCTAAACTTTCATCATCATCAAAAGAAAATTATAAATTATTACAAATACTAGATTAAATTGTGTAATTATTAAAGATGCAAAGGTTAAATATTTGAGCATTATTAGAGCCTGTAATTTTATCATAAATCTCTACTTATTTTATCTAAAAGGAGTGTTGGTAATAAGTTTCCTTTGATTGAGAATTAATATTTAGTGGTACTACCTGTAGTAATAGTGATTAAACTAAACTCATCAGGTATAAATAAACTATCAGTAGGGATATAGTCAAATATGTCAGGCAAGTTAGTTGGTTTAAAGCTATCTCCCAATTGAGCTAAAATAATGGAAGTTAATAATGTAAAGACTATAATATTCATAATTAAACTTAGTAATTAATGAAAAATAGTATATTAAATAATTGACTTATAACAAACATATTGCTCCACTAATTTTATCATTGTTAAATAAATAAATTTGAAGCTTATATAAATAAATTAATTTAAGGAAAAATATATAATATCTGTTTAACGGATAATAAATAATACTATCTTATATGCTGAGTAGATTGTATATTATTCTAATCCACGTAATAGTATGTAGATAGCTATACACATTTTCATTGGATAATCAAGTCTAAAGGTTATTTAAATTGAGATTATATGTTAATTTAAATAAAAATTATCTAGTTATTATTTAATAATTAAAATTTAACACTAAAATTAATAGCATAATCTAATCTCTATGAATAAACAATTTATTTAGCAGTAAGTTTAAAATTTAACTATAATATTATTATAAATTATCATTAATATGTATAATAATAATCAATAATAAATCTATTCATTTTTATTTAAATTTAATTAATGTAAATTATAATCTAAGAAATTGGTAGGGATTTAAGATATAATTAATTTTAGAGAATAGTTAATTATCAGATGCTATTCTTTAAGAATTTAGCATTATGCTAAGTATAGCTAATGATGATATATCCACTAGTTTAACGCAAATGAAAATATACTTTTGATTATTCATGATTATCTAATAGTAGATTTTAATTAATTTATCAATTAATTTGAGTGAAAATTATTTTAATCATTAGCTTGTAAGGTTAATGTTATTGAAGTACAGTATTGTACATAAATTATTAAATATAATTATAGAGAAATTAAATCTAATACACTATATTTTAACTTAATAGACATTTCAAAATCAAATATTATTATTCGCGAGAATAAATTTACCAATAATTGAAAGAAGGATTAATATTTATATTGAATTTTAAGAATAATTAAATTAATTATATTATAAATATTAGTTCTGTATAGTATTGCTGATATAATAAGAATCAAATATTTGTGGCTAATAAAGGTATTTATAACAAGTGAACGAAGTAAAAATAAATAGATTTTAACTATTATCGAAAATAACTCTAATTCTCAACAATAACATTTTATTTTGCCAAAGTTTGTGTTAATAAAAATTTCTAAATTGGGACTAAACTAATAATTGTAGTCTAGTCTATATGAATGATAGTTTTTAGTATAAAACAAGCTCTCGATTCTCTATAAAGAGCATTTTTAGTTGATAAAGAGAATTAAATTAATAAACAAATTAAATAAAATTTTGTACTTATTAAATAATATTTCTTTAATACTTTAGGTTTCCCAAATATATAAGTGTATTTGATTTATATGGAATAATTACTATAATTTTATAAGAGATAAGAGACATAACTTGCTAAAAATTATTATAATAGCTAGATTAAATTATAATTTTATGAATTTTAAATAATAACTATAGCAATAATAATTTAATTAAGGGATAAAAATTTCTAAATTTTTTAATATTTTTGTATAAGGAGCAAGTTAATTTAGAATTAATATTATTATATTTTTTAAATAAATATAACTAAATATTTGTATAGATAGAGGATTTATATCAATAAAATGAATCTATACGATAATCGAATGGCTACATTATAATTGATATCTTTATTCCTCTACAATAGAATTCAATGTAGTATAACTAATGCACGTATGCGCTTAGACTAAAAATTTAAGGTGCAATTCAACTCAAGAATGTTTAATGACGTAATTACAATTTTAGCGTGTTATACAACTATGTCAGTTATAGCTTAGTAAAGCTAATTAATTAAACTTTTACAAATATATAAAATTAAATCAAAAATTTTATTTTAGATTTTTAAAAGTTAGATTAAGGGTCTTTACATATTGAATTTGGTTTTTAAATTTTGAATTTAATAGTATTAATGAGGTTGATATTAATTAATTAAAACTATTAAATTAGCGCCATTATAATATAATTAATGAATACATAATATCTAACCTACTAATAAACTTAACATAAGTTTACTATAACAGTTAAATTAAAGAAAATTCCAAAATTTTAACTCTATTATTATTATTTAAAAATTACAATAATTAACCAATTAAAAGGGGTTAAATTTTGTAACAAACCAATAATAATAAACTTTTAACCAAATAAAAAAACAATAAAAAATTAAAAGTATTGATTTAGGAGAATAAAATTTAAACCTTACCCCATTTAGTAGTAATAAATAACTAAATTATATAGTCCCTGAAATTTAAGTATGTTTAATAAATATAAATACCTTTAAGGTCCCTATTAACTTTATGTTATACGTTATTAAACTAGATTTATACAGATTTTTTTAAATTATATTGTAAAAAATGAAAATTTATTATACTATTTTGCTCGCTATTTTATCAACTAAAATAAATTGTCAAGCTATAAAGTATGAACTTTGTGAGCGCTTAAACTTACGTGAACCTAACTCAACTTGTCAGTATATAATGTCAGCTTCAAGCACAACTTCAGCAGCTAATCAAACTAGTAACAATGGAGGAAATACTTACACTCCAAAACCTCAGTGCGAAAATTGCTCTCAATGCAAGCACTCTAACTACTTATGTGAATTCGGTTGCGAAAGCTTAAAACAAGGCGTCAGTTTAGATCTAGTGTCCACTTACGTTCAAAACTTGATGGGAGACGACAAATGTGTTGACAAAGCCCGATCCAAGTGTCCCAGCTGTACAGCGAGCAATTGTAACGAATGTATTTCAACAGGTTTAGAGAGTTACGATAGGTGTCAGAGATGGGGCACAGCATTCGATAAGACTACGGGTTCAGAGATGGGTGACTGCTTTTCAAAATGTAATTCAACGGTGAAATCTTATGCTGACTTCTTCACGTGCACTTTTAATTGTTACTTGCCAGGGTTTAAGCAAATTAACGATAATTTAAATAATTTAACAGAGGTTAAGTTAAATACGGACGCAGCAAGTATTAAGAGTAATTTGGACGGATACTGGAAATTAAAGAATATTTGCTACGATCAAAGTACACTAAGCGTTGATAACAATACACAATATAGAAATTCAAGTAACGCACGAAGATCACATTACTTATTTAATAGCTTTATAATAATAGTATTAAACACTTTAGTACTAATATTTATAACAACTATTTAACAATAATAATTTTTAAGTTAATAAATTTGAATTAAATTATTAAACTCCTTTTAATTTAATAAACAAACTAAAAACGTTACTTTTTTATTAATTTACTAAATTTAATAATTTAAAGGAAATTAAATTTATTAATATAATTAACAAAAATTTTAATTTTATTGTGGTGTGTGATATATCCATTATATGCAAGTTCTAAAAGTTGTAATTACTGTGATAGGTATATACACATATCATATACTTGTAGATCTTTTATAAGTTTAATTTTATTTAGAAGTTAACTAACCTAATAAAATTTATTATTTATAAATTAACTAATTAAAATTTACCGTTAATATTTGTAAACTTACTAAATTAAGTAATTAGTATGTTGATAGGTGATTTTATTGAGTATTACTTAATTTGATTAATAAAATTTTTTTATTAGTTATTAAGTAAAAATTATTTATAATAGAAATCTAATTAAATTGGGCAAATTTAGTCCAAAAATTTTTTTATTTGACAGATTTAAATATTTTTAATTATATATGATTAAGGTGTATAAACATGGTCTTTTATTAGTTATGTTTTTAGTACAGCGTTTTAATATGATATTTTTCCATTTATTTAATGACTATATATGATAATAACGCGCTTGTATTAAAACTAAAACTTTTGATCACAGTTCACACAAATTTAAATTAAATTAACCAGAATCTCGCACTTTAATTATTTAATTTAAGTTTAAATTAATAAATTTTAGGTTGTAAAGTTTACATAAAATTAAAGAGTAACTTTAATAAATCAGAGCCCTAGTATAATATAACTTAAATTAAATTAATATTAATAAATCACATCAAATTTATTTAACTAAAAAATTCATCATAAACAAAGATTTTTTAATAAACTAACTAATTAATTATCATTAAAGAAAACTCTTCCTAATTCCAAACTTTGATCAATTTTCCTACTTCTGCTCAAGTTAATGGGCTGATGGCCCAAATCCTTAAAGGAGCAACTACCCAATAACTTTCTCAAGTACGTTAAACTATCTACTATTTGATCTACCATTCTAGCTCTAAGTTTACTGTCAATTTCTGGTCGGGTGTTAGACGTAAACCCTTGATTTTTCTCTAAAGAATTGAGATCGGTAATGAGTACTTGGAGGGAGGTTTCGAGATCTACAACAATTTGAATGTCGTCCTCTTCGGTGGCATTTACTTGGATCTGGTTGTATTGGAGCATTAATTGCGATAATTTCAAATAATATTTGCCCCCATAATCCCATCTCTTTACCTTTTCAGATGGGAATTTTGTTAAAATAGCTACAATTTCCTCAAAAGCCCTATTCATTAACATATCAGGACCTAATTTAGTTAAGAATACGTAATAAGCTTTATCGAATTTTTTAACTTTTAATAGCAATAGGAGTTCGTCTCTGAATCTACCTTGATATGCGTATAAATTTGCAAAACTATCTTCTATCCAAATTGAAGGAATTCGAAGATCTTTTAAGGATACCGTTACATCGATTGTATTAGAAGTTTGAATATCTACACCTTGTAAAATTTGTTGAAATTCAAAATCAACTTGAGGTTCAATATTCCTAGCTAATATATGTCGAATCATTTGAGATCTACACTTTGCATTTGATAAGTAACAACTAGCGAATATTGCCCATCTCCATAGTTTTAAACCTAATAATTGATTAATAAATAATACAGTTAACCGATCCATACAGTAGTTGGGATTTGTTTCAGATTCAAATTTTCCAATTCCAATTTGTTTTGTTAATATTAAAGCAAGTTGCCAACTTAATCTAAAATCTAAACAATTTGAAGTAATACCCAATGGATGAAGTAATTTTTCCAAACTATATTTAGAATTAATACCTAAATGTAGCATATGGTATAAAATATCGTAATGCTCTCTATTCTTCCATAAAAATGATTGTAAAGTATCGTACCAAGGGAATGGTAAACTATTTTTCATTCCTACAGTTGTTACCCCATCCTCTTCCTTATTCTCAATCCATTTTTGCATACAACGATCGTAGTAATGCAAGCATTTAGCTAAATCATTTTCATATAATCCAATATACCAAATAAATAACCCAAAACTACGTCTCCAATCCAATCCTTTACAAACTTCATCAAAGTGACCAGTAGCTAATAAATAGGGATTCATATTACCTTGGAGTAATTCGTAAATTTTACGCTTTTTAGCATCAATAAACTCCAAACAATGCTCAGTATGCCAAGATTTAATTTGTAAATTAATATATTCCCTAAATTCACCCTCACCACCAGCTTGAATTAAAAGTGAAGCTAATCTAGGATTATGAGTAGTAAAAGCAATATCACTTGCTTCTTCTAAATTATGCCCAGTTAAATGTAACCAAATTAAATCTATTGGATCTTGAGAATTTTTAATTTCTGTAGTTTTTAAACTTTTTTGAATTATTGGTGAAACTAAGTTTGACCACCAATTACTTACTTTTTCCTTTGTTTCTAATTTCTTTAGTAATTTTTTACGTTTATAAACTAAATTTAAATTAATAATAATAAAAATAAAAATTAATTTAAAATACCAATTGGATAATTGATAGAATCTTCGTTTTCTGATTCTTCATCAGAGGTAGTATCGTTACCAGGGTCATCTAGCTTGCTCCCCCATAACTGTCCGCTTAAACTCCAAATATTCCTTTCCAACTCCAAACATCCTTGTAATTCACCTTCTCCTAACGTATGCAAGTAGGTATCAAAGCCCATATAGCTACTAGGTCTAACAATAGGCACTTCATTCTCAATCCCTGGCATACTAGTATTCAAGGTTAATTGCAAACTTTCCTCTAAACTAGCTAATGGAAAACTAAACTCAGGTTTATGATCAACGGAAAAAGCATTATTAACAACCCTAACTAAATGAGATTTTTGAGGAGAATTACCAGGATTAATATGGAAACCAGTAGTAAAAACAATAGAGTTATTAGGACCCCAACCAATACGAAAACTTTTACGTAAACCTAATTCAATACTCGCAAAGTATAAATGATCCTTATTACTAGAATTTAGGGACAACCCTGTATTTTGACGCTTTGGTGTTGGGATATTTGAACCTAAGAAAGGTGGTGAATGTTCTCTACCAAAGTTTAAGTTGGCCTCCTTAAAATTTTAAAAATTTTATTAGAAAAAGTAAAAAACTAAAGTATAATATTAGAGTATGGAGAATAATATTAAATGATGAAAATATATTTATTGGGATTGAAGTATTTATATAATTTGTTGATTTACCGTAATAATAAAATTTTAAAAGTTGAATAATAGCAATTGTAAAATAAAATAAAAATTTATAATTGTCCTACCTGATTATCATCCTTATCTTCAACTAGGCCACCTTTTTCAAATTTACTAGGGGCTTTATAAGTACTGAAATGAGCTACTTTAAAAGTCCATTTACCACTAATCTTATCATAATCAATAAATTCAGTATCGGGTAAAAGTTGTAAAGTTTTAACGTATTTCAATACAGTCTCCTCCTTAAATTGTCCCTCTGGTAATTCAGAATCTACATCCTCTGGGAAACAATTGAATAAGGTTACTTTGGAAGGAACGTTAAGTCCTTTTCCAAGAGCAGGCTTGTTAGTTTTATCAGGGTATACGGTACAGGTGTGACGCTTGAATGTGATAATATCACCAAGGAGGGCACTGAGACTTAATTGGGATAAATCAACTTCTTGAAGGAATTCAACCTCACCAAAGTCACGATGACCAGCTTTAAAATTCTTTAAGCTAGAGAGCTCTTCTTCGCTCATTTTGTGAAGTTCTTTCATTTCGGGAACTGTATAATACTTGCTTTCGTTAGAGGAAGCAGGGGTAGAAGTAGTGGCTGAAGTAGTAATTACATTGGTACTAGCAGGGGGATTAGCTACTCCATTGACAGCTGATCCAAAAGTTTTGGTTTCAGTTGAAGGTTGAGTTGATTTAGGTTGAGCTTCTCCATTAACAGTTATGGTTGGGGCTTGAGTTGAAGTGGAGAGATCAGCGCTAGAGGATGCAGAGAAGAAGGAGCGACTATCGTTGAAAATACCACTGGCTTCAATTAAATTCTTCTTTAAAGAGAATCGAGTAGCAAAGTATGGGCGATTGGCAGGTCTCAAGTCAGTGTAACTTGGCATAATACCCTTGCCATAAACTTTAGAAACGGGTGCAATAGAAGAGCGTTTACCATGAGGAACAGGAGTTTGAGTGAGTTGAATGAATGAAGATGGTAAATTGACAGTTGAAAGGGGTCTTCTATATGGAAGGAATCTTGATGAAGCAGATGAGGCTTGATAATCCTTGGTTACAGGCTTAGAATCAACTGGAGTGGCAAGAGGAATATTCTTCTTTTCAGCAGGAGTAATTTTAGAGTTGAAAATAGTGGCAACAGATTCAGGAGTGGCCAAGTTGGTTCCGTAAATATCCTTATCAACTTGGGCAACAATAGGTGCAGCATTATTAATAGCGGCACCTCCAAGAGTACTTCCACCGAACATAGAAGTGCCAGTGGCTGGAGTGGTACCGAAGGTAGAGGTTCCAAAAGTATTGGTTTGAGGAGTAGTACCAAAAGTAGAAGTAGTAGTGTTACCACCAAATAATGATCCTGTAGTGCCAGTGTTACCGCCAAATGAGAAGCTAGTAGCAGGCTTGGCTGTAGCACCTCCAAAAAGACTAGTTCCAGTGGTACCAGTAGCAGTGTTGTTTCCGAATAAGCTAGTACCAGTAGCAGTAGAGGTGGCAGTATTTCCGAATCCAGTTCCAAAAGAGGGCTTAGCAGCGTTGTTTCCGAATAAACCTGTACCTGTAGTTCCTGTAGCGGCAGTATTATTAGTGCCAAATCCGAAACCAGTGGTACCAGTACCAGTTGCAGTGTTAGTACCAGTATTTCCAAATAGAGAGGTACCAGTTGTATTGGTATTCAAACCGGTGCCGAATCCAGTACCAGTAGTTCCTGCAGCGGAAGTATTGGTATTTCCAAAGCCAAAACCTCCACCAGTGGTATTTGAACCGAATCCGGTAGTAGCTCCAGCGGTTGAGGTGTTGGTTTGACCAAAACCAAATCCAGTAGAGGCAGTAGTAGTGTTGTTACCAAAACCAGTGCCTGTTGAAGTACCAAAGCCAGTGGTTCCAGTGTTAGTGTTTCCAAATCCACCAAATCCAGTACCAGTGCTTTGTTGGTTATTGTTGCCGAAAAGGCCACCAGCTTGGCTAGTGTTGGTAGCAGTGCTGTTATTACCGAATCCAAAACCAGTAGAAGTAGTACCAGTGTTTGATCCAAATAAGCCTCCAGGCTTGGTTTGATTATTTTGTCCAAAAGCATTATTAGTTTGTCCAAAGCCACCAGTGGTATTACCGAATCCAGTAGATTGAGTTTGATTGTTTTGTCCAAAGCCAAACCCAGTATTACTAGCGGTATTAGTTTGTCCAAAGCCACCAGTGGTATTACCAAATCCAGTGTTAGTATTGGTATTAGTGTTGGCTCCAAATCCAGTGTTGGTGTTAGTACCAAACCCACCAGTATTACCAAATCCAGTAGATTGAGTTTGGTTATTTTGTCCAAAGCCAAATCCAGTGTTAGTGTTGTTGTTTACGGGGGCAGCAGTTGTACCAGGGGGAAGAACGTTGTTAAAAGCTAAAATAATAATTAGTGAAAAATTTGGAAAATAATATGATTGTAAATAATTACCATGAGTTTGAGTAGCGCCAGCGAACATACCTGTGGGCTCAGGATATTGCATAGGGATAGGTCCAGGAGCATCTGGTAATCTTCTTCCACGTTGATAATCTTGCCAGCGTAATTCTTCAAAGTTAAATCCTTTATATACAGGCATCAAAGTGATACTTTGATGAACAATAGGGTTGTTGTTAGGGTCTTTTTCATTAGTGACTTTGAAGGCAGTGTGGCCGGTACCAAGTTCAACAGTTCCACCGGCATTATTAGCACCACCTCCAAACATAGATCCAGCATTTGATCCACCGAAACCACCAAAGCCTCCAGTGTTAGTGTTTGATTGACCGAAGCCACCAGCATTTGATTGACCTAAAATATTAATTAATACATAAAATAAACATTACTTTAAAAGTAGCTTACCAAATCCACCAGTGTTGGAAGAGCCAAATGCATTGTTATTAGTGTTATTTGCACCAAAGCCGAAGCCTCCAGTATTGCTAGATTGTCCAAATCCACCGGCATTATTGGACTGGCCAAATCCACCAGTGTTGTTAGATTGACCAAAGCCAGAGGGTTGATTGTTATTCATACCGAAAGCATTATTGGTATTAGTTTGTCCAAAAGCACCACCAGTGTTGGTATTAGTATTTTGTCCAAAACCTCCACCGAAGCCAGAGGTTTGAGTGTTATTACTGGCACCAAAGCCTCCTCCGAAGCCTCCAGTAGTGTTGCTTTGACCAAAACCACCGGTGTTATTAGTTTGACCAAACATACCACCAGCGTTAGTGTTAGTATTTTGTCCAAACCCACCACCAAAACCACTGGATTGGTTGGCGGTGTTATTGGCGCCAAAGCCAAAGCCTCCGGATTGGTTGGTATTATTATTAGAGCCCCAAGGATTATTTCCTAAGAATTTAAGTTAAAATTTATAAAGATAAATAGTAAACGAAAAGAATTACCTGTGTTAGATGAGCCGAAGCTAAAGCCAGTTCCTATAATAAATTAAAAAGATTAAATTGTTTAAAATTGAATAATTTTTCAAATAATAAATTTAAAAGTACCAGAATTCATCGATTTATATGAAATTTAAATTAATAGAAAGGAAGAACGAATGTATATGCAGATATAATATTTAAATATATAAAAATTTTTAAAAAAATTAATAATTGATTACTAATAAATTATAATTTATTTTATATAATATAGTAACTATTCCTTAATTTTATGATGATGAAATTTTTAGTTCATTTAAATTCTATAAGCTTAATTGGATATTTATACTTCCTAGTGATAGGGTTGTTAAATTGACTATTATGGGATGAATTTTTTTCTAAGTGGATTAATTTTATCCAATCAACTGATTGTATTATAGTATTTTTTAAACAGTTTTATTACAGTGTTTTACATTTTTGAATAATTGGATCGTCACAGCTCAACGATAATAAAAACTGTCCTCAAAATCACCCTATTACTTTTATTATACTTATCACCCAGTAGACACAAAGAAATCACGCTAATTTTTTAACATTAATTTTAATTTTAATTAGTTAAACCCTTCATTATTCTTTACAAGTCCCTTTCATTTCATTATTAATACAAATGCGCAATATTGATTCTTAGCCAATCATTTTAGTTAAAAAACTGAAGTTGCTGTGTTATTAGTAATCAACTTATTTAATTTACTGTCATGCCCATTTTAGTTAATGATTTATTTAGTTTATTTATTTTTTGCAAATCAAGTGATTTTTTATTCAAATAACCATTTTATACAATTGTAAGAATTATAGCCAATAATAAATAGCTATAGCAATATATTTAGTTACGGATATTTATGCCACATTCATTATGCATTTTAATTAATAATATTTTAACGAGATTATTAAAATAATTAATATATTTAGCTTCTTGAGTTAAAAAATAGCAAAAAGATTAATTATTTAATTTTCAAAAGTAAAATAATGTTACCATTTTACGAAAATATTAAGTAATTTGGCAATGTATTTTCTAAATATAAAAACAATTTATAGTAATTTATAATAATACTTTATTCTCTTTAATGATATTCATTTTGATGAATTGTAAATAATTTTATTTTAATTCCCGTAATTATATATTATGAAATACACAGTTATTTTCAATTGGTACTATAAAAATTGTATATGAGTGATTCTGTTTATTTTACTCTAATTTTGTATGAGCTCAGTTCAAAATTTTAATCTTAGTATAAGCAAGTTATTAGTATTTATAGCGCTTATTTAATATGGATTAGCTTACAATATCATATTAAAACACTATTTTATCAACTTTGACTAATTAAATTTACTCTTCAATAATCTTTAAGCAGCTAAAAATCAAAAATATTGCAAATTTACCATATAAAAAATTTAGGAAATATTTTCCTCGTTTTAACCAGAATCACTCATATTACTTTACTAAATATGACTTTGAATGGAGTTGAAACTATCCAAATAAACTCTGAAAAGGAGCGAGGAGAAGTTTATTTGAAATAATTTAATACCAAAGCACCAAAAGATCAGAAACAGCACTTGTAAGCGATATTTATTATTTTGTTTACTGTTTATCTGTTTGTACTGATTTCTGATGCTGAGAAATTCTACTTATATGCAAATATAGTACGTTTATCATAAATTAATCTAATAAAAATTTGATATTATAATTCTTAACTACTCTATATATTTGTAAATAATTAATATATTTTATCGAAAAAGTAATACATTAAATACAAAGCTTTGAAAAAGTGAAACAATCGAAACAGTTCATAAAAAGTCAATAATATCGCACTATGTAGATTTTTGACTATAAATTCAATAAATTATTAAATGGAACAATATTTTCATTTATTAATAATAATAAAACTTTTCTTCATATTGATATTTTGATAAACCTCAATTGAATAATGATTGTTTTTTATTGACTAAAGTTATATAATAGTTTTATGTATTATTCATTATTTATACTATATATAAAATAGTTTAATGCTAGTAATTTAATATATTCTAAATTAAATATCAACTTTAAATATATATTTAGTATAAAATATTTTGAAAGATTCTAGCTATAACTAGGAAAATTTGACCAAAATTTTTGAATTTTAGCTGCTTAGCTTATTAAGGAGCAGCTTTTATTATTTAAAGTTTATAATTTAGTATTTTAATATGATAATATTACCAATTCTATTAAATAACGACTATAAGTGATAAAAACTCGGTTATAATAAATTAAAATTTTGAATATAGTTTATAAAATTTAAACTAATTTAACCATAATCTTTCATATAGAAAAGATATTTTACACTTGTGATTGCTTGAAATTGAATCATAAATAAGATATGATCTTTTAATGGATACTGATTAAAGGCTTACTTGCTCTAAGCAAAGAATATTACGATGGTTTATCTGGAGGAATTGGCAGTATTTTAGTTAAATGTCATGCAAAGAATTGACTTCTATGGTTATAGCTCAAATTTTTATTTAATTAGTTTAATTATTACTCAAATTAGGGATCCAAGCAATAGAATATTAACAATTAGTCAGGGGCAGATATACCTATTGCTTTAGTGAGTGGAGCAGCTTGCAAAGCAGTAAGCTCTTAGTTATTGAGAGCGGCTAATAACTTCCATATTGGTGTAGACAATATTGAATGAATACCTTGTTGATTAAGGAGATAAGAATATTATTATGTACTATTGGTATTCTATTGGTAGATAGATAATATAAACTTATGTGTGATAAGATTTATATTAGATAGCTGGACAGCAATTTGGTAAGCTTATGTAACTAGCGTATACAGCTAGTGATTTATAAGGAAACTGTGATTGATCTCTTGAATTGTAATCGAAATTCGTATAAAAGACCCAATACACCATGTAATTTAGATGTAGCGTTAAGCGAGCTTGTATAGGTGAGAGCCGGTAGTGTTGTTGATGGTTGCTCCATGCTTTGCGTCTCGCTATATCTTACTTATTAATAAATTTTATCGTTAAGTCACATTTATTAAATTAGTTTGGTAAAAGGAACCTTAACTCATGTGTTTCGAGTAGAATGGAGTATTTTAGGTGAAAATTTCAATTGTGATGTTAATTATAAGGTTAACTGCAATTGCTAGAATTAGTTGTGGAAAATGCTGACAAGTAAGGATTTAGGCTCTATTATGCTAGCTTTAGCGCTGTTTTACCTATGGCTTGGTGACGTCGACAAAACAGTTACCATGAAACGGTGAGTGTTTGATTAATATAAAATATTTTTATTAAAATAAGTATGATTAATTGATTAATATAAATCTTTAATATTGTATCTTAGCGGTTTATTTATTTATCCAGTGATAATATAGTTTCAAGGTAAAATTTAATCATAATGAAATACATCCAGAACAATATTAGATTTTTTTATAAAAATTTTTAATTTTTTAATATAAATTAGGCAATATGATTTAAGCGAATTTTTATAATTTTTTTATTCTAATTTTAAGAGTAAATTGGTTCTAAAATGGATTAATTTTATATGATAATTTGTTTATTATATTCTAAAAAACAAAAATAGTCATGCATATGATAATAATTTTAATTTAATCCAATTTTAAACTCAGTTTAGAATCTTTTATATACATTATTCATGTTAAGATCACATTTAAATTATTGGATATAGTAATATGATTAAATAGCATGATTATTGGTTTAAAAATTTTGCTGTAAAGCTATGTGATAGACACACTATAATAATAGCTCAAATTAATAGTTATATAATCAGAATATATTCTCTTATAAAAAGTGTACTTATAACGTATATTTATTGTACTCAAAAGTTATACTTATGCTCTACTTTTAGTCTACTTTTTGAATTGAGGTTTTCGATTTTTTGGTTTAATTTTTATTGTAGTTCTTTAAAGATACTCGGTATTTATAAATGAAACTATATTTGTTTTTTTTATAGTTATATTGCTAATATTAAAAATCTTCACAGATAATAGTGTAAATTAAGGGTGAGAATGGATTTCAAGTAAATAATTTATCCAAAAATTTAGAAATTAACACTTAAATTATCATTTTAAAAAATCAAACTATTGAGCTATCTATGTAGTTAAATTAATACTCAATATTTTTAGAATATTATTCATTATTTATAAAGAAAATAAATTCGCAAAATTGTTCAAAAATTATTTAGTATCCAAAGATTTTAAATAAATTTATTATCAAAACCACAAAATTATTCTTGTTCATATACATTCATTATACAATAATTAAAAATAAGATGTTTAGACAAATGTAAAAATGTAAAAATAAAAATTATAACTCAACGCCTTCTGTTGGGCAGTTTGGCTTAGTAATTTAATGCTTTTGGCTCCTAGTTTTCCATTGTTCATGTGATTCTAATAGTTAAAGGCTGCCATTTAGGCAATTACTCAATATGGTGTGATCATTAAATCCATCTTAATATTATTATAACCAGATTTTAATTTTCAGAATTTCTTACAACGTCACCAGAATCATGACACTATTTTAATATATAATATATCGCTGTAAGTTTATAATTATTATGTATACCTATGTACTTATTTCATCAAAATAATGATAACTTTATTAGTGTAACTATATTAAAAATTGAGTTTAATATCTTATCAGGCAAAGAGATTGATATTGGATACATAAATTTTATCATAATGATGATTCGGATTTATTGTATATCAAGTGGAAAGCCTCTC
Source organism: Conidiobolus coronatus NRRL 28638 (assembly GCA_001566745.1). Taxonomy (NCBI): domain Eukaryota; kingdom Fungi; phylum Entomophthoromycota; class Entomophthoromycetes; order Entomophthorales; family Conidiobolaceae; genus Conidiobolus; species Conidiobolus coronatus. Next base: position 161,878 of record KQ964432.1, read on the forward strand.
ACTTATACCTATATTTGATTTAAAAATGCTAAATATAAATGTTAACCAATTAAAGTTATATATTAAAATATACCACAAGTTTTTAGTATAATTATATATATATATATATATATAATAGCTATATGGCTAGTTAGTTTAAATATTAAAATGAACTTTTTATTAGCACTTATAATTTTAATATCAGGCTTTCTAGCTTATCTTTATACAAAAGTAAACTTACCTCCAAAGTTTGCCAAGTCCATACCTGTGATATCCATTACTCAGATCATTTTAGCTGCACTCAACGGAAAGAGTGTTAATTACCGGTTCAAAGAGATTATATTGCCAAAACTAAGGGAAAAGGGTTATGCTATACTTTATCGGCCATTTAAATGGAGAGTCCTTGTCGCCAAACCCAATATAGCTAAAGATCTATTAAGAAATACTAATCTATTCTTAAAGCCTATTCATCCAAATCCAGGAAGCTTGAATAAATTATTCTTTGGGGGAGTTAATATAGTAGGAAGCAATGGAGAAGAGTATAAACGCTTTAGAAGGCCTATTAATCCTATATTAAACCAAAGTTTTCAACCAGAATTATTTTCTCCATGTATTTTAGAAGTTATAGATGCATTAGATGAGAGAATGAATAGACTCGAGGGACAGCCAATCGAAGTAAATGACCTTATGGAATTAATGGCTCTTGATTCTCTAGGAAAAGGCATTTTTAGTCATGATTTCGAAGCTGTAAAGACTTTAGGAAATTCTATGTATTATAGAGTATACTCAGAAATCATTAACTTTTTCTTTAATCCCATATTTTCTATTATCCCTCCATTAACAAAGTTGCCTTTTGGACCCCCAGAGAGAGCTCGAAAAAAAATTATCGAGTTCAATAACTTTACTCTAAGTTTAATAACTCGAAGACGAAAAGATTTAGAAAGTGGAAAATTTCAAGATTCTAGCGATTTATTGTCGAGTATGCTAAGAAAAGATCCAGAAAGTCCATATGAGCCTTTGACAGATGAAGAATTGGTTCAAAATATCAACCTACTCTTCTTCGCAGGCCATGATACTACAGCTAGCACTTTGAGCTACGCTCTATATAGTTTGGCAAGAAACAGAGGTATCCAAGATAAACTAAGAGATGATATATTTCAAATAATGGGCTTAAATAATAACCATAAAAAACTTGTTATTCCTACTTCAGAGCAAGTGAAAAATATGGAGTACTTACATTTAGTTATCAAAGAAACTATGAGAATGTTTCCTCCAATTCTCCATTTAGGAAGAACGCTAGGAGAAGATTACCCAATTCCCGAAGATAATATAGTGATTCCAAAAGGTACCAACATTGCACTATCAATTTACAGTATCTTAAATGATACTAAAATTTATCCTAACCCTGAAAAATTTAATCCTGAAAGATTCTTAAATGCTAAGTATGATATAGATACTTATATGCCATTTGGCGGAGGCAGTAGAATGTGTGTAGGAATTAGCTTTAGTTTAATGCAACAAAAAGTATTCTTTGCATTATTACTACAAAAGTTTGAATTGGGAATTGCTAAAGATAACCCAGATTATGAACAATTAAGAGTTTCTGGATTTGGATTAACAAGACCTACTAATTTAAAGATAAGCTTTGAGGCTAGGTTTTAACTCGAAAGCTTTTAATAAACTAAAAATTTAACAAATTTCTAGATTTAAACAATAATTCAATTGATTTTAAAAGGCGAGCTATATTATCATTTTAGAAGCATATGAGAGATTCTGGTTAATTC
>KQ964432.1:219611-234053 GCA_001566745.1 Conidiobolus coronatus NRRL 28638
TAGAATTACTCATATATCTTTTTATTAAACTAACAGCTATTCTAACAGTTATTATTTGTTGTATTAAATGCTGATCAATTAATTACAATAACAAATTGACATAATTTATATGAATTATTTAAGGCTATTTAATACCAGTAATATCATTTTGTATTACTAAAAAATTATTAGAATTGAACACAATAAATCAGAGTTCAAAATCATTCGCTAATTCCCCACTCAAATATTATCAGAGGCTCTCATTTAAAAAGGCATTTAACAACAGCGTGGTGAGATCGATTTAATCTTGTATGTGTAACTCTAACTATTCTAGAATGTTTAAATATAGTTAAATGCTCTAAGCTGAGGGGCGAATTTAATTCATCGAATATCTAGATATCAAGATATTAATATATTAAGATATTAGATTAATAGATAATAAAGCTAATTAATCGATTTATTATCAGTATCTGATAAATGGTATTATTGTGTATATTATTATATATAGCTATATAGGTATCTAATATTAATATTGATTTCGATAATAATAAATTATCCCAAATACCCATGTCAAAATTACAAAAACCTCAAATTATAGGTATCAGTAGATTTAGATTTATTTAGATCTAAAAAAGCCTTAAATGTTAATAATGGTGCTATAATAGAACCATGAGAAGTATTTTATTAGGCAAATTTTATTATCCTATCTAACTACAAATCAAATCACTAATATGATAAAATCATTAGCAATAATAAGCATAAAATTCTAATAAAATATATACCATATACATACATATATCTAGAGAAAAATTAAAAAAGATATATTCTCACTTTTTATTATCAAATCGAGATTATCCACAATCAATAAACTAGAATTAATGAATTCGGATTAATATGAATTAAAGTTGAGTTAATAATGGATTAATAAGTACCTGTATCAATAATTATTATTGCTTTTATTAAGGTTTTATAAATCAGATAAATTAAAATATTAAATATTAAATATTATTGGCTTGCTCTGATTACATTATTGCATTATGAATAGTAGAGCAGTACTTTCTTTGGCTATTATTATATTAAAAGAACTAAATTCTTGATTCAAGAAGTGGCTTAATTACATTAGCACGTTTACTTGCTATCAAATAAGCAGATTAAAAAATTAAAATAGCATATTACTTAATTAAGTAATATCAATAAATATAATTTTTAATAAATGTAAATTATAGATTTTTAAGCCCCCAATTCAAAGTCCAATTTTCAAGACTGTTATAACGGAAAAATCCATACAGAAAAATTTTGAAAAATGAAAAAAATTAATTAAAATTAAAGAGAGCGTTTGATTGGTTGATTTGAGAATATGTTTGAAAATTTTTATTGCTAATGTGGGCGACTTGGCGCATTTAGTAAACGTATGTGGTTTGAGTTACTGTTACTGTTATAATTAAATATATTACACAGAGGATACAATTGTACTCTGTAGTAAAAATCAGCTTATTATTACAACCACTAAGAAACTTAAGAACTTTCAATTAACAAGCGGTGGCTTAAATATAAGGGGGCTCAATACAGTTAAAATTTCACACAAATTTGTAAATTACATAATAACAAAATATGATTGGCTAGCCAAAGACTAGATATTGAAAACAGTAATTTAAACCCTTTAACAAAAATTCGAACTAAATAACGTTTATCACTAATCTATTTAAATTACTAAATTATTACATGCTCAATATTTCAGATTAAATCATAGCTCTTTAATGAGGATGCAAGTTGATATTAAATAAGCGATATCTATAAAACTTTTCAATATTCCTATTAAATTAGCTGATTAGATTTTAGTTTTGAATTATATTTAGCTTGGGAAAAGAGTTGAGAATGTAATCAATTAAACCGAAATACTAAAATAAAAATCGACTGAGTTTTTCAGAAATAATAGCAGCATGGGATAAGCATATAAGTTTAAAAAAAGAATAAAAGTGAGCAAGGAATAAGCCTTCGTATTGGGTTTAAATAGGTGGCGAATTGAGATAAAGAGATAAATTAATTAACTTGGTCAGACTCAACAGAAGAGCAGCAATCAAGGGGTTAAATATTCCAGCTATGGTGGCTTAATAGGTCAATTCTTCTACCAAATTCTAAGACAATTGATTTTGATTGATTGATCTAACTGATTACAACCAAAAATAAAATTCTCATAGTTTATTCCAATCTCCAATTCGGAATTAGTTCTCTATAAAATCCATAAATTTACCCAAGTCACACACAGCAAATAGCAGTATAAATAGGTTTTATAGAGCAATTAGGGAGGCTTTGGTCTTATTAAAATATCTTTAACAGAAATTAGTTGAATAGAATTTTATTGAGGTAATTATTAAAGCTTTTTAATATTGTGTAAATTTAAACGTTTTGTACAAATATATTTCGTGTTCATTAAAGCTTAATTTTCAATCTTACGACTGTTAAGAGCTTCACCTCCTCTCGATAATAATCCACCATTTATTGTTAAAAAATAATTATTTAATCCAATTCAGATCAATTAATCACTTTAACTCTTTTGCTCTCTTAAATCATTCTTATGATCTGTTAAAATTTATAACTAACACACTCTATTAATATTTAGTTAAAACTCTACGTAAATTAATTTGTACATTTTTTCTAATTTTATTATTATATATTGGTCTGTATAATAATAACATTTTCTATATTCAAATTTGAAATAATAATAACTCAACACATAAGTAACATATCAATATGACGAAAACAGTTTTAGAAAAATTTATTGGTAAGTTAATAAGTTGCAAATTAGAATTTAGCTAATCTCAATTAGGTGGCAATAGCTTAACCACTGCCGCTTCTAGCAAAGTAAAGGACTTTGTAAAAGAACACGAAGGTCATACCGTTATCAGTAAGGTATTAATCGCCAATAACGGTATTGCTGCCGTTAAAGAAATTCGTTCCGTTCGTAAATGGGCTTACGAAACCTTTGGAGACGAAAGAGCTATTCAGTTTACCGTTATGGCCACCCCTGAAGATTTAAAAGTTAACGCTGAATATATTAGAATGGCTGATCAATATGTCGAAATTCCAGGTGGTACTAATAATAATAATTATGCTAATGTTGACTTAATTGTTGATATTGCTGAAAGAACTGGTGTTCATGTAAGTTTTCACAAGTGGGTTAAATTCCCATATAATATGTTTCTTAATTAACTTGTACTAATTCGATTTTTATTTAGGCTGTTTGGTAATTATAATTCAAAAATATAGTTTATAGAGTTTTTTACTAATCAAATTTATATTTATTATTGTTAATATTATATAGGGCTGGATGGTAATATAAATTATGCATATAATAGCTATGATACTAACTTAGATTATAGGGGTCACGCTTCAGAAAATCCTAAATTACCTGAATCATTAGCCAAGAGCAAGAATAAGGCTGTTTTCATAGGTCCTCCCGGATCTGCTATGAGATCCCTTGGTGATAAAATTTCTTCTACTATTGTTGCTCAATCCGCTGAAGTTCCTACTATGGGCTGGTCAGGTTCTCATGTCTCTGAAACTTATATTAACGAACAAGGATTCTTAGACGTTGCTCCTGAGATTTACACTCAAGCTTGTATTCACAACTTAAAGGAAGGTATTGAAAAGGCTGCTCAAGTCGGTTACCCCATTATGATTAAGGCTTCTGAAGGTGGTGGTGGTAAGGGTATTCGTAAGGTTGAAAGCGAAGACGCTTTTGCTCAATCTTATGCCCAAGTCTTGGGTGAAGTCCCTGGATCTCCCGTCTTCATTATGAAGCTCGCTGGTAACTCCCGTCATTTGGAAGTCCAACTTCTTGCCGATCAATATGGTAACGCTATCTCCATTTTCGGTCGTGATTGTTCCGTCCAAAGAAGACATCAAAAGATTATCGAAGAAGCTCCAGTTACTATTGCTAAGCCTGATACCTTTGAATCTATGGAAAAGGCTGCCGTTCGTCTTGCTAAGTTAGTAGGTTATGTCAGTGCTGGTACCGTAGAATACTTATATAGTCACGATGACGATAAGTTCTATTTCCTCGAACTTAACCCTCGTTTACAAGTTGAACATCCTACCACTGAAATGGTATCTGGTGTCAATATTCCTGCCGCTCAATTACAAGTAGCTATGGGTATTCCTCTTCATAGAATTCGTGATATTAGATTGTTATATGGAGCTGCTCCTAATAGCACTAATGAAATTGATTTCGATTTCGTTAACCCTCAATCCGTTCAAACTCAACGCAAGCCTTCTCCCCAAGGTCACGTTATTGCCGTTCGTATTACAGCTGAAAATCCTGATGCTGGTTTCAAACCCAGTAGTGGTAAGATGGACGACTTGAACTTCCGTTCTAGCACCAACGTATGGGGTTACTTCTCTGTAAGTACCGCTGGTGGTCTTCACGAATTTGCTGATTCTCAATTTGGTCACATTTTCGCTTTTGGTGAAAATCGTCAACAATCTAGAAAGAACATGATTGTTGCCCTTAAAGAAATCTCTATTCGTTCTGAATTCCGTACCACTGTCGAATATTTAATTCGTCTTTTGGAAACTAATGAATTCACTAATAACACTATTAACACTGGTTGGTTAGATACTCTTATCTCTGCCAAACTTACTGCTGAACGTCCTGAAACTAACTTAGCCGTTCTTAGCGGTGCTCTTCACAAGGCTCATACCACTCTCACCAGCTTAAGACTTCAATATAAAGAAAGCTTAAAGAAGGGTCAAGTCCCCAGCAAAGATACTCTTAAAACCACTTTCAATATCGAGTTTATCTATGAAAATGTTCGTTATGCTTTCATTGTCACCGCTGCTGGTCCTGATAGCTACAACTTATACATTAATGGTAGCAAAACTCAAGCTAGCATTAAGGACTTATCAGATGGTGGTTTCTTAGTTCTCCTTGACGGTAAGAGTCACACTATCTACGCTCGTGAAGAAGTTGGTGCCACTCGTTTAATGGTCGATAACAAGACTTGTCTTTTAGAACAAGAAAACGATCCTACTCAACTTCGCTCTCCTTCCCCTGGTAAATTAGTCCAATTCTTAGTTGAATCTGGTGCTCACATCAAGGCTGGTGAAGCTTTTGCTGAAATCGAAGTTATGAAGATGTATATGCCTCTCATTGCCGCTGCTGATGGTACTGTTAACTTCATTCGTCAACCCGGTACCACTTTAGAAGCTGGTGATATTTTAGGTATTCTTACCTTAGATGACCCCAGTCAAGTTAAGCATGCCACTCCTTTCACTGGTCAACTTCCTAACCTTGGATCTCCTTTAATCCGTGGTAGCAAGCCTCATCAATTACTCAGCGAAGTATATGATGTCATCGACTGGACTCTTCAAGGTTACGATAACCAAGCTATCCTTAACAGCAACATCAAATCCTTATTCGAATTATTACGTAACCCTGAGCTTCCTTACCTTCAAATTCATGACATCTTAGCCGCTCTCTCTGGACGTCTTCCTCCCAAGATTGAAGAAGCTATTTTCCAAATCCTCGAAGCTGCTACTTCTCAAAAGAAGGAATTCCCTGCCGCTGAAATCCAAAAGGCTATTGATGACTTTGCCAACGATTCTGAAAACCAATCTGATCTTCCCAAGTTCTTAGCTAACACTCCCCCTCTTGTTCAACACGTTGAAAAGTTCGTTAATGGCTTAAAGCACCACGAAAAGCAAGTCGTTATCAACTTCTTAAATAAGTACTATAATGTTGAAGTTCTCTTCGATCAAGATAACCGTCGTGAAGACGAAGTTGTTATGGCCTTAAGAGACCAAAACAAAGAAACCTTAGATGTTGTTGTTGACACCGTTCTTTCTCACTCTCGCATTGCTAGCAAGAACTCTTTAATCCTTAGCTTATTGAACCAAATTAACCTTGACAACGTTGATGGTGTTATGGACACCGTTTACACTCCTGTCCTTAAGAAGCTTGCTGACTTAGGTAGCAGATTCTCTAGTAAGGTTGCTGTTAAAGCTAGAGAAACTTTAATTCAAGGTCAACTTCCTTCCTATGAAGAACGTGTTAACCAAATGTCCAATATCTTATCCACTGCTACTACTGAAGCTTACTACGGTGGTGGTGCCGATTTCCGTGCCCCTAGCTTAGACTTGTTAAAGAACTTAATTACTAGCAACTACAACATTGAAGATGTACTTCAAACTTTCTTCTTTGATGAAAACAAGTACCTTCAAATTGCTGCTATTGAAACTTATGCTCGTCGTGCCTACCACGCTTACCAAATCGTTGATGTTAACCATCATTTAGAAGAAGACCTTAACCTCTTTGAATGGGACTTTGCTCTCGTTTCACCCGAGTTAAGCGTTCCTTCTACTCCTAACTTCAACCCTAAGCGTATCGCCAGTGTTTCCGATTTAAGCTACTTAGTTCGCAGCTTAGAATCCACCCCTACTCGTAAGGGTGCTATGGTTGCTTTCAACGACTTTGAAGGCTTCAAGACCAATATTAACGGTATCTTGAACGTTTTCCCTAAGCACGATGAAGCTGAAAACCAAAAGCCTAACGTTTTGCACGTTGCTATCAAGAATTTGGTCTGTGACGATGACTCTGTTGTTCCCAAAGAAATTCAACCATTCTTACTTACTTATGCTTCAGCTCTTAGAGAAAGAGGTATTCGTCGTATTTCCTTCCTTGGATTCCGTGAAGGTTCTCTTCCATCCATTTACACCTTCAGAGAACGTAACAACTATGTTGAAGACCAAACCATTCGTCATATTGAACCTGCTACCGCTTACCAACTTGAATTGGCTCGTCTCTCCAACTTCTCTATCACTCCTTTATTCATTGAAAACCAACATCTTAGCATTTATCATGGTATTGGTAAAGAGAATAGCGATGATCAACGTTTCTTCGTTCGTTCTTTAGTCCGTCCCGGTAGATTAAGAAACAACTCTTTAACCGTTGAATACTTAGCCTCTGAAGGTAATCGTATCTTGGAAGATATTTTGAACGCTTTAGAGATTTTAAGTGCTAAATACCCCAAGTCCGATTGTAACCAAATCTTCGTTAACTTCATCCCCGCTTTCAGCGTTGACCACTCTCAAATGTTTTCTGTATTCCAACAATATATTCAACGTCATGGTAAGAGACTTTGGAGACAACGTGTTACTGAAGCTGAAATTAGATTCTCTTTGGCTGATCCTAAGTTCCCTGAATCCGTTACCAATACTAGATTATATATCAACAACTTGTCTGGATATGTTCCTAACTTCGAACTCTACTTCGAAACTAAGACTCCTGAAGGTGCTTTGATTTATAAGTCTCTTACTGGTGACAATGGATCTCGTCACTTGCAACCCATCCTCACTCCTTATCCCCTTAAGGAATCTCTTCAGCCCAAGCGTTACTCAGCTCACATCATGGGAACTACTTATGTCTACGATTTCCCATCTTTATTCCGTCAATCCTTATCTCTTCAATGGGAACAATACAGATCCACTAACCCTGGTGTCAATGTTCCTAGCAACATTTTAACCTCTGTTGAATTAATTCTTAACGAACATGAAGAGCTTGATCAAGTCAACCGTCCTCCTGGCGCTAACAATATTGGTATGGTTGCTTGGAGATTCGACTTAAAGACTCCTGAATATCCCGAAGGTAGATCAATTGTAGTAATTGCCAATGATATCACTACCAAGATCGGTTCATTCGGTCCTCAAGAAGATTTACTCTTCTTCAAGGCCTCTCAATACGCTCGCTCCCAAGGTATCCCCAGAATCTACATGTCTGCTAACTCTGGTGCTCGTATTGGTTTAGCTGAAGAAGTTAAGAAGGTCTTCAAGATTCAATGGAATGACCCTACTGACGTCACTAAGGGATTCGAATACTTCTACCTTACTCCTCAAGATTACGATCAACTCAATGTTAGCGATAAGAAGAGTGTTAATGCTCACAAGATCGAAGTTGACGGTGAAGAACGCTATGTCATTGATGATATCATTGGTCGTGCCGATGGTTTAGGTGTTGAATGTTTAAGAGGCTCTGGTTTAATTGCTGGTGAAACCAGTCGTGCTTATAATGATATCTTCACCCTCACCGTTGTTACTTGCCGTTCCGTTGGTATTGGTGCCTATTTAGTCCGTCTTGGTCAACGTACCATTCAAAACCTCGGTCAACCTATTATCTTGACTGGTGCTGCTGCTCTTAACAAGGTTCTTGGTCGTGAAGTTTACAACTCCAACCTTCAACTTGGTGGTATTCAAATCATGTACAACAATGGTGTCTCTCACTTAACTGGTGATAACGATCTCGATAGTATTACCAAGACCCTCGTCTGGTTATCTTACGTTCCCAAGGTTAAGGACGCCGGATCTCCTATCGTTGCTTCTCAAGATCCCGTTGATCGTGAAGTTGAAGCTGAACCTGTTAAAGGACCTTGCGATCCTCGTACTTGGTTAGCTGGTTACACTCCTGAAGAATCTGGCGCCAAGTTCCTTAAGGGATTCTTCGATCAAGGCTCCTTCTTCGAAACTCTTGCCGGATGGGCCAAGACCGTTGTTACTGGTCGTGCTCGTTTAGGTGGTATTCCTGTTGGTGTTATTGCTGTTGAAGCTCGTACCGTTGAAAACGTTATCCCTGCCGATCCCGCTAACCCCAACTCTGAAGAACAAGTCATCTCCGAAGCTGGTCAAGTCTGGCATCCTAACTCTGCTTTCAAGACTGCTCAAGCTATTAATGACTTCAACCAAGGTGAACAACTTCCATTATTCATCTTTGCTAACTGGAGAGGTTTCTCTGGTGGTCAACGTGATATGTACAACGAAATCTTGAAGTACGGTTCTTACATTGTTGATGGTTTAACTAACTACAAGCAACCTGTATTTGTATATGTTATCCCCAACGGAGAATTACGTGGTGGTGCTTGGGTAGTCCTTGATCCTACCATTAACAATGAAATGATGGAAATGTACGCTGATAAGCGTTGCCGTGCTGGTGTCTTGGAACCTGAAGGTATTGTTGAAATTAAGTACCGTAAGCCTCAACTCTTAGCTACCATGGAACGTCTCGACGAAACCTACAAGCGTATTAAGGAAGAACTCTCAACTCCTAACCTTAGCCAACAAGATATTGGTGTCCTTCAAAAGCAATTAGCTGAAAGAGAAGAAAAATTATTACCTTTATACAGCCAAGTTGCCATTCAATTCGCTGATCTTCATGATCGCTCCGGAAGAATGTTCGCTAAGGGCACTATTGAAAAGGAATTAGAATGGAAGACCTCTCGTCGCTACTTCTACTGGCGTTTATTGAACCGTACCCATGAAGAAGCTGTTATTCGCAATCTTCAACAAGTTAACCCTAAGCTCACTCGTTCTGATGCCATCACATTAATTGCCAAGTGGTTCGAAGAAACTGAACAATCTAATACTTTCGAAGCTGACTTTGAAGCTGACCAATTAAAGGCCAAATGGTTCGAAACACTTAGATCAGAAACTGGATCCCTTACCGCTAAGCTCAATGAACAACAACAAATCCATGTCCAAAACCAACTCTCAAGCCTCTTGGACACTAAGGATAACTCTGTAGCTGGATTAGTTAACTATATTAAGAGCTTAGACTCCACTACCAGAGCTCAACTCCTCACTCAACTCAACGATTCTGCCTAATCTTATCATACTTACGTTCTAACAATTCAATTTTTTAAAAGACCAAATTTTAAAGACCAAACTTCTCAAAAATAATAATAAAACCAAATTTAAAAATATTTTATTTTGCTCTTTGTTGTATTAATTTATATAATTTTAAAAAAGATACTATATAGTGTAAATTTTATATAATTTGTTTTTGTGATGAACTTTTGTTAGAAATATAGATAAAATTTATTTTAAATGTTGTTATCACTTGTTTGCAATTTTCTAGAATATATACATAAATGTATATTTCTGATTCTAGTAGTGTTTCAAATTTGTATGAAAAAATTTAAATAGTATAGAAATTTAATCAAGATATCATAGGATTTGAGATTATAACAAATCATTTACTTAATTAAGAAAAATTAGCTGTATATGCCATATTATTTAATACTGGAACTAAAAATATAAATTTAATCTAAGATTTAAATAAAGCATATCAGCTAACTTGGATCTCCGATAAGAGTATTGTCAGCTATTAGCCTGGGTTCAAATATTAGATAAATTGTTGATACAAAACATACAATCATTACTGCTTACGCTAGTATATATATTTAATCAGATCTATATAATATTTTTACAACTTACAATAAAATCTAATAATTAATAATTAATAAATATTTAATATATAAAACTACTTAGTCAAAAGAATGGATAATATAGAAATTTAGAAAGTTTAGAATAAAAACATTTCTATTGCCAATTGATTTGAATAATTGAATTTAAAATAATTTTTTTACTAAATATATATTAAGCTTATTAAGTATTTTTATATTAAATATATAAAAATAGTAAAATATATAAATAGAAAAACTGGAAATATTTAGATAGCATTTTATTTCTGAATAGTACAAATTATTTTTTTATATAATTGATAGATTTAATGTTGATTAGATTATATTAGTTGTAATGGTTATAATTCAATAATCGAGGTTTTGAATTTATAATAAAGATGATGTATATATTAATTATTATCATCAGAATTTTAGTTTTAGCATTTGCAGTCTGCTTCGCAGCTACAGTTCTTAACTTTGGGACCAGAGCAGCAAGAGGATAAAGAACCCTTATTTGATTTATTTTTGTGACAAGGGCAGTTACCATGTCCATTAGTAACGCAGTCGCAATTCTCATTGCAAGGACAGTCATCGTCACAGTAGCAATCTTCAGTTTTGGATTCAGAGCAACAAGAGGTGGCTATAGTTTTACATGTGCTATATTTGGGGCATGCGCAAGAACCATCAGAGGTAGCGATGCATTTGCAGCTGTCGCCACATTGACAGTTAACTCCACAACAGCATGCCTTAGATTCAGTGCAAGATGAAGAAGTCTTACAAGTACTATCTTTAGAGCATGCACAATTCCCATCAATGTTAGTTACACACTTACAGCTAGTACCACAAGTACAGTTATCGCCACAACTGCATGAATTAGCAGCACACTTACAATCACACTGGCAACTACAACCAGTAGTGTTTCCAGTACACTTACAACTCTTAGGCATTTTTAAAATTTATATGTTATTAGCAAAAAAGTATAATCAATTTTTCCAATATCTTAACCGCGACGCCAACCACTATTTATACTATTTTAAAAATCAAGATTTTTCTAGTAAGAATTATAAAATTTCTTAATTGTTAATCAATATTCTTTAGAATTCTCTAATTTAAACTGACCAATGGCAAAATTACTCAATTTTAAAATTAATTATCACTTAAGATCCATATACTTTTTAAATGAGGAAACTTATGACATAGCACTTAATCTGTGATATATATTATTTAAAACTACGTCTCTCACGTGTGTATATGGATCAGTTCAATAGTAAAATTAACTTAATTCATCCCTGGCCAATAGCATTAAACTCGCATTTTAATTCATAGAGAAATATATTTATCACTTTTAGAATCCTAAATATAACTATATCACATTGATTCAAATAATGCGTGTTCAGCTAGATTCGAGAGTTATAGATGTTGATTATCTTAGTTATATTAATTCAATCTGTATAATATTAAATTACTTTCTATTATCTGGCAATATTGCCTAATATTAAATATCACTACTTTCTATTTTACCAATATTTCCAAGTAAATAGACAATTAATATATATATATATATTAATCGAAACTATATCATAATATTCAGAATAGATATAAGTCACCGAAGTCTGATCTAATATTTCTAATTTCATAGCTAGAGTTGATTTAATATTAATCATAAAATCCTTTCTATATTTATTGAATTCTTACTATTTTATCTGTTAGATGGAATTGTGTATTAGCAATTCTAGTTAACCAAAATTTATATGATCTCCGTTCAATATATAATTTTTTTAGACAAACTAATTATTAAAGCTTTGGAATTTTAAGTGGAAAGTATTGTATAATATAATATGAAAGATTCTGGTTAACGAGGACAAATTTGTCCAAAATTTTTTATATGAAAAATTCAAAATATTTTTGACTTTTAGTTGCTTAAGGCTTATTAAAGATTAGCTTTTATTCCTTAAAGTTGATAATATCCTATTTTAATATGATATTATAATCAAACCTCTATTAAATAATGACTTTACACAAAAAAATTTGGTTATAAAAAATTTAAATTTTGAACTGAGCTAACTAAAACCTTTTATAAGATTATTTTCAACTATTGAAAGATTTGTGATTGATTAATCGTTAAAGCAATTTAAATATATAAATTAATTATAAATTTATCTTTGAAATTTTTAAGATGTTTTTATCTAACTAACTGAGAGCGGGATATAGTTTTGTATAGAACTATATTTAAAATTTGTACTCTGAATAAGGTAGTATAGAGTTTCTATTAAGTTAATCATTATAGCGCAAAGTATTATAAATATTACACGCTTTTAATAATCATAAACTTAATTACATCTTATTATTTAATTTGTAATTTATATAAATCATTGAAAATAAATTATATTATCAAATTTTTTTCTAATAATATAACTTAAATTTAGTAATCAAATAATAAACATGAATCAGGTTAACTCAAGTTTCTTAAGTTACTAGGTAGTTAATTATTGTATTAATAAGTTAGGTTACATTTTGCACTATTATATTCCTTTTTTATCAATAATACTTGGCTTCCTTATAAAGATCTTTTAGCCAGTTCTTTTTTAGTAGATTTATCACATATGTGTGATAAAATTTTTTAGTTCAAAGAAGTTTGCATGTAATCTTATTTTGGATCGTTCTTATTCTTTTTATCTTTCATCTAAAATGGTACAATAGAGCACAGAACTGATTTAATGATAGTACCATAAATGCTTATCATAGCTATAAACGAATAAGATATTATAAAATTATTAACCTATAATTACATCACACTAGTGCTATATTTCGTCATAATAATACAAATGTTTATATAGATACATAGGGGACTCGATAATTGCAAAGTGTGAGTGCAAATAAGATTATATATAATTTATTATACATAAGGGACTAGGTAGTTGTAGAATATATGTGGATTGGTATATCTTAAAAAATTTTAAACTATACATACCTTACAACCACTAGTTCCCTATGCATCATAATATACAACCTTATTGCACTCATACTTTACAATTATCTAGTCTCCTATGTAATTATAATTTCAATATTTTACCTGCAGTTTGATTACATTAACTTATGGAAAGATATTTATTAAAATAACATAATTAATAATTATATGCAAGATTACAGCAAAATAGATAAAATATTATTAAACTATTTTGATATAAATTTAAAATAACTTGAGAATTCAATTACTTTTAATACTATATAACATTGAATAAATAAGATAATTTGTATTTTAATGAGAATTAAAGTTTATTTTAAGCTACCTATCTTAATAGCTAAGGCTATTTTATTAACAGTTTATTAGAATATATTCAAAATTATTATAGTTACTATTCTAAATATAGTATAATTAAATGGTATATAACATATTATTTAAAATTTTGACAAAATCTTAATAATTATATTTAAATGGATTATAGTAATATGTATTAGGACTAAAATCAGCACTCGAATCTGTATCTTCAGAGGGAACTTTACGATATTGAGGATTATTGCTACTGTGTCTTATAATATTATTTTGCGTATCTAATACTAAAGGGTCTGAGTTAATATCAAATATTTCTAGAGTAGCTAAACATGTAGTAGTGGAAATAAAGATTAAAGTTAATAAATTCATTTTGTAATAAGTATTGTTTTAATTTTTATGAAAAAACTTGAACAAAACTTGGTATTTATACTATTTATATAGTTGAATAATCTAAAAATAGCAAGAAATTAGCTCAGAATTTATCCACTCATCCACTATAAAAATATAAGCATATAAGCATATATATTAAAAGAACTTTTATAAGGGGCAGATCAACTATGTTTAACTATTTTTACATAAAGAGTTAAATTAATTACAAAAATTAACGTAAATATCGCGACGGACCAATGATCCTTCGAGCTCGCTATATTCGCGCATAAAGGTGAAACTGGTAACAATACTAGCATTGTTTACATTTATATATGTCTAAGACAGCATTAATAGATAGTCTAATAAGCAGTATATAAGGTATATCAAGGCATACTTATAAAACAGTCAATTTTATAGTTTAGTAATAAATATAACGATTTTCTGCTAATATATTCCTTACAATATAGCATTTGAATTATAAATAAAATATTAATACAGTTTGAAAATTTTAAGTTTAAATATTAAAATTAATTTTGCTACTATGGAGTAAAAGCTGAGAAAATACTAATTCTAATAATGTAATATGAAAGATTC